>BJBW01011999.1:0-42566 GCA_004320125.1 Scolopax mira
ACAAGGGGTAATGGCTTCAAGTTGCACCAGGGGAGGTTTAGATTGGATATCAGGAAAAATGTCTGCACTGAAAGGGTTGGCAAACATTGGAACAGGCTGCCCAGGGAAGTGGTTCAGTGACCATCCCTGGAGGTAGACGTGATGCTGAAGGACATGGTTTAGTGGTGGACTTGGCACTGCTAGTTTAACAGTTGGACTTGATCTTAAAGGTCTTTTCCAACCTACTTAATTCTAAGATTCTATAAACGTTTCCTACATTCTCTGTGTACCTCGTTTCTGCATTGCTGATGCCCAAGGGGCTTTTGGAATTCTTTTCAATAATATCTGCAGACCCACAAAGTTAAAAAGTTTGACTCTTCCAGCCCTTATTAGTATTTACCATTTGGAATCCTTGCCAAAAAAAAACCCAGTTCCCGAAATGCTGTTTTTCATTACACTAGCTAAAATGCATTGGCTGTTCTGTCACCCATGGCACTCATGAGGAGAAGCCTCAAGAGGACCACACGGTCACCATCTGGGAGAGCGAGCAAGAGGAAGGTGGGGGAAAATTGCCAGTAGTGAGATGGATTCTAACCCTATGGAAACAAACATCAGCCAGACACAACTACAGACCTGCTACTTCTGTTTGGTGTGACAGTGAAAATGTCTTTCACTGTGACTTAATTTCATTCATCTGGAACACACACCTTCTCTTGAAAGTCAGAGGAGGTAATTCTTCAAGGCGGCTTTCCCTGTCAAGCAGCTGAATTAGATCAGGAGTTTTATAACAGATGAAAATACTCTCTGGAGACATCCTACAATTGCTCATCCCTAGAAAGATCAAGGAGGCATTGACTTTTCAGAATGGGAGGAAGAGAACAGCACAGGGGTTTCCTGCAGTAACTGCAGTACAAGCTTGTTGGTGTTGGGATGGAAATGATTTCACCAGATGATTAGTGATACATGGGTAAGGTGCAGTTTGCAGCTGAGATGCAAGCTTGGCAAGTTTAAAATAGGTTCTCATCCTTATGCAGTAGCTGGCTGGGAATTGCCTTAAACTTAAAATTAAACACTGTGGCAAGGAAATGCCAGTAGCAGCAGCTTACAGAAGATGGTATTTACTGGGAGCTGGGACTGGCCTCTACTGATTAAAGGGGGGCTCACAGTATTTATGTATGTAATCATATTCTGAGCTAACTATGTGCTGCAATTGCTCGAGTAATAAAGTTCTTTGGGATGCCTTTTCTAATTGTATTAACTAGGAATCTTTATCTTATTAACCTTCCCCTTTCGTATGACTTGAACGTGCTAGAATATGACTTGGCAGCAGGGTCTTAGTACCTGGGGGGGTGAGACTCTGAGTATCTCACACTGTAGGAACTTGCTCCAAGGAGATGATCGCAGGGCTATTCTGTGCAACCTCATATATTAGAGTCTGGCTCAAAATGTTCCATGCTCCATAGTTACAACAGGACAATAGCTATAAATACTCTTCAGGCCTTGCTAAAGGACAGCCAACAGTAAATTGAGGATGGTTAGTTATTCTTGAATGCAACTGTCACAGGAATTAGATGGTTCCTTCTGCCACTCTGACCACAGATAGAAAATGTTACTGTATGCAATTTTCAGTTTCTTTCTACTATGAAGTCATACATCTTCAGCGGGCTCGTTGTGCCTGTCTACAGCACACAAAATGCTTTTAACACTTCTCCTTTTAAATTAACTGCAAGAAATGTGTTCAAACCTTGTCTGTAAATTTTCTATTTCAGCTTAAGCACTGAGATCATCATTCTTTTTGAGTATTTTAGACTTAATCATCAAGATTTCAGGAAACAAGAGTTGCAGTAGCCATCTCATTTCAAATCATTTAAGCCCTGGGATAGCCAGTAGTAGTCATGCTGTTAACTTTAGGGGAAAACAAAAAAAAGGCTATTTTCAAGTCTTTGAAAATATGCTTAAAATTCAGCATGTGTCCACCATGCATTATTGGATCAGGGCCTTGCACAATGGGGGAAAACCTATTACCTTCTGTGAACAGATTTTTCTATATTTCTGTGATTTGCAGCGGGGCTTGCCAGAGCAGAAAACAATACAAACCAGGTGTGACAAGCATTTGCTGTTTGGGCCATCAGTAACACAAACAGCATCCAGAACTGACTTGTTTGGCCTCGAGTCCTTCTGTATGGGAGCTGTGTCCGTCTGTCGTCTCACTCCTGTATTCACTTGCTGTGCTCAGGATATTCTTCCCCTCCACCAACACCTACCCACCGAAGCTGGTTGTGCTGCTGACACTTTGGAGAGCTCTTTGATGGAGGAGAATTATTGGGCACTGGGTCAAGACTGTGACTGTTTAACTCTGCAGTTCTCCAGGGGCAACTTGGACACACCAGTTTTAGAGAGGGGGAGTCTGAAAAAGAGCTTGCAAATAGTTCATCATCTTCCTCTGCACCTGCCCCCCCCCACCCCCCCTCCATCCCAGCAGTTAAAAATGCAGGATTCAACTCTCCACAACTTTTGCTCTGTGTAACTGGCAACACTCCAGTCTGAGCAGCAGATTTGAAGGGTGGGCAAGAGTGTCCAACCAAAAGCAATGGAGAAAGTAGGAAAATAGGTACCATAGCATGGTGCAGGCTTCCCCTGCGCTCGCCCACATACTCTCCAGGGGTCAGTTGGCAGCAAACAAGTTCATTCCCATGGCCACAGTCAGTGTTTTGCCTCTCACTGAAATTGCCTGCTACAGCTATTGGAAAAAATGTTCGAAAAAGAAGAAAAAAAGAAGCAATTCTAATGAACGTGGTAGTTTCATTAACATTTACAACTTAATAATACTCTAAAACACTGAATTGCCAGGAAGAACTTCAAATTAGTGTCAGCCCAGCAGCAGTATTTGCTGAGATATTGCCCCTGGGAGGAACTGGATGGGAATTTCCACCTTCTTTCACAGAACCACCTTTGCTGTCTCCTCCACGTCCCCTGGATAAGTTGTCTATCTCCCTTTTGCTTTCACTCTTTCTGGGGGTCTCTTCCCTCTCCCCTGCAGGCAATGGAGAACTGGGATGGCTCTTCCACAGAGGCAGCTGACAGGAGCAGCCTGTGGGGCCAGAATGTGCATTTCCCACCCAGCCCAGGGTAGGGTCCCTGAACACACGAGGGCAGTGGGGAAGGAAGGAGGTAGGTCGTTTGCTCAGCAGGATGCAAGGGGACTTACCTTGGGGAAACATACATTACAGTTATAAAAGCAAAGTATTTGTATTCCTAAGATGTGAAGGAAATACAGAGGAGTTAATCTTCATTCAAGGCATGTTTAGATATGCAGCCTCTAGAAATTTAATCTCGCTGCTCAAGTAGGTAGAAAACCGTCAGACATCTTCTCCTCTTCTCATTCCTGTGGTTTCCCCATTTGGGAGCACCAAAATGCTTTACAACCTTTTTCAAATTGAACCTCAGTGTAGATTCAGGAAGAGGGAGGCAGTGGTATCACTAATTGTCCCAGTTTCCCACCCTGGGAAATGTGGTGGCTCTGTGGCAGGGTGACCCGGTGGCCATCAGCCAGTGAGTCAGTGGCGCAGCTGGGAACAGAAAAGGAAAAAAGAACACTTTATTTCTCTTTCTTGAGCTCTGAATTCAAAGTTTTTCCACATGTGGCTTTACTGCACATCGGTCATGGTTAGAAAGCTGTCATCTATCTGGGTATTTCATATTTCTTCCTCAGTCAGTTGCAGAGACAGCTTGCTCAATAAACAGAGATCCAACCGATCAGACTGCTAGGTCAAATCAGGATAAAAAAATTCCAGCTCTCTTTTCTCCCATATTCCCCAACCCTCACCGAGAGTGAAGGGAAGCAGAGTTCAAAAGCCTGCCTTTCTCTCACTGCGTTGGCCTCTTTGCCTTCCAGAAGGCAGAGGAGAAACCTGGGATGCCTGGAAGAGGAGGTAAACAAAATATCCTGAGAGAACAGTATGAAAGAGATCTTGTTCCCTGGCCCTCCTTCTGCTTTTGGCATCAGGCAATATTTTGGAGATGACCTATTCTCAACTTGAATTTGATATGGTTTTGAATTTTATTTTCCAATTCTCTCATCAGCACATATTGAGGTAATTTGTATCTGTTTGTAAATTTTGTTTAAGGGTGAATTTTAAAGTCCCCTACAAATATTTACAGGGAACTCTCACCGTAGGCTTAGGTTTGATGTGTGGATGTTACTGAGAGTTTTGTTGTTCAGTTCAGAAAAAGTCAATTTAAATGCATGAGGAGGAAAAAAAATAAAGGCTGATGGACTAGATTCTGCCTCTCTACTGAGAGGCACTTTGTCTGACTTCATCAGGAGCAGCATGAGATCTGATTAGGGCATAGGATGATGCTGAAGAGACCTGATCCAGCAAAACACTTCAACAAGTTTTTGTCTGTAAGTATATAAATAGTTCTACTGAAATCTAGGAAATACTCATGTACTTAACATTAAGTATTGACTTAAGTGCTTTGCTGGATCAGTACCAAAATAATTATTTATGAAGTGGTGTCAAACACATCAGACACCAAGAAAATACTTTTTCTGATAAAATCATTTGGCTCAGAATATCCTATGTGACTGCTCAGAATTTCAACAAATAATATTTTTCAGAAAGATAGGGGACATTCCATTAAAAGTTTCTCTCAAGACTCCAGATGTTCCTTCGTTTTGTTTCCCGAAAAAAAATTCAACACCAGTTGATCTTTAAGAGCACAAACCTACAGACATTGAGAGGTGAAATGTTACCATAGTCTTGTGGAGCTTGCCAGGAGCAGAATCAATCATTTTTTTTCCATTAATCTCTAGTAAAATCAGGCAAATAGCACACAGTTCAACCACTTGGCTCCCCCCCGTTTGAGGCAAGCTGCAGACATTATCCATTAGCCAGTTGCTTACAGTATTATCTTGATTGTACTATTTCTTTTGTGCCGTACAGGCTATGAGGTCATTAATCTATTTTTGATATGGCTGCAGCAGACCTGCCTTATTAACATCCCATAAATGTTGAAATAATGAAGTCCTTTCCAACCACAGTAGCCTGTATGGGAAAATTAAGGATTGTTCTTGCGGTGCGCTTAAAAGAATGGCAAATACTCAAAAATCATCTAAAGCACAAACGACATTCCCCTGTTGGCCTGGGGCAGAGGTGGCTTCATTAGCCAAAGGCATTTCAAGCCATGGTGTGAGTGTGTGTGTGTGTGTGTGTGTTTGAACTTGTTACTGTTCTCACCTAATTATGACAGGGAAGCAAGGATTCAGCGGCAATGAAGACCCTGTCATTTGAGGGAAAGAAACAGACAAGTAGGCGAGAGAGATCTTATTTGTACCTCCTCTGGGTGCTGTCGCTGAGGGCTCCATGATGTGAAGTGATGGGTTATTAGGCTCTGGAGAGCCAGGAGAGCAGACAGCCCCGGAGACCTCCCACCAGTCAGCACCTACAGACGGTAACAAGGCAGAAACCAGGCTTCGTTATTTCTACCACCCACAGCTGTTCCTCATTATTTGATTGAGGCTGTTGTTCTTAGATTGCCTAGTGCTACACAGAAGTAGCACGCTTCTTAAAATTTGGAATATTATGGGTACTTGTATCAATCCTGGGCTGCTAACTTTGCCTTGTCTTGGCAGACAGACATGTGAGTTCCTGTGGGTGGGTTAAGCAGCTTTAAAAATTGTCTTTGCAGATGGGTGTAGAAAATGTTTTTACTTTCATCTAGTTTAATTGTGAAAGGTAAGAATGTTTTACATCTCTTGTCGCTCAGTATGTTGCATTCTTCTGATTTAGGACCATAGGGTGCTTGACTCCCCTCTGTACCTCTTCTTGATGTCCAATGCTCATGCTGCTTTTCCTGAAGAAAGCCCAAACCTCACGTGCTCCTGGGAAAGGAATTGCC
This sequence comes from Scolopax mira, assembly GCA_004320125.1. Lineage (NCBI taxonomy): Eukaryota > Metazoa > Chordata > Aves > Charadriiformes > Scolopacidae > Scolopax > Scolopax mira. The sequence goes on from BJBW01011999.1 coordinate 5,881, forward strand.
TGGCTCCTGTTGCTGCCTTCAGCAAGTTTTGGTCATGTTTATGGCACAGATTAGTGAGTGAGTGAGTGAGTGAGTCTGTCTCTGTTCATCAGTCACTCTGCATGTCTCGTCCCAGTGAGTGAGGGGGGACAATGATTGAGCATTATTACCTCTCAAGAAGCAAGCACTTAGGAGAAGAAGATGAGTCCTTTCAATTCCAAGCATGTGGAAGGATCCACCAGCCAGCCCCTGCCCAGGAGCAGCATCAGGCTGGAGCCAGGTTGCTCAGCAACCATCAGCATCCTGCACAGAAAGCAGCAGACCTGCAGGGTGGCTTTCACATGTCTTCGTTCGCACGTTTTGAAACAAATCTTGTTTTCAATAGAGGACTAAGCAGATATCTCAGGTGATACTTCTGGAACAGTTACAATCTGAAATGTTATCCTCCTCGTTGCCCAAATTCATCCCTGTCCCCTCCTTTTCCTTCTCATACAAATTGGAGGCAGATTTTCAGAACAGCCTGTTCATACACCGTAATGAAATGACTGGGATGCTCGGTCCATTTGATCAAAGGCAATCATTGCAGTGCTGAGAGCTTTAAGAAACTTTATTCCTAATGAAACACACATTTGTACCATTTATCATTTTTTATATAATTGCATTTTGGGCAGAATTTGAAGTCCATCAGGAGTTGGGGAGGTAATACACGGGGTTGTGACTTCTAGGTTCCCATATGAACTCTGGTCCAAGGCAGCAATGCTAACAGATCCATTCTCCCAGCTGGGAGAAGGCTGGGATAAGGCCACTTGTGTGACTGGGCAGGGATGACCACTTCAGGTGAGATAGCAGAGGCTGATGGAGATTCATTGGGCAAGTCAAGTCCATGGGCTCTTTGCTGGTGCCTTCAGAAGTCCAGCATTTCATCCAGGCTTAAATAAATAGTTGACGTTATGTAGTTGCTGCTTGTTTGAATACTCTGAGGATCTCCAGGAAGCATCAGAATGTTTTCCTTTATCTGAAGTTTCTGACGTTACTGGTCTTTGTCCTATCTTAGCAGGCACAGCTCTTCCTCAGTACATCTTGGAGGTCACTTAAAGTTCTTGTTTTCAACACTGCTATTTAAAGGTCCTGTAACATAGCTAAAGAATATCACAGAGGAAAAATGTGTCATGGCTCAGTTGAGGGTGTGACTGAGGGGATCAGGTTGTGTTCATCATAGTGTAAGCTGCTGTGGGAAGGAAATTTCCCACTGGAAACTTCAGTAAAACAACACATCTCTACCACGTTGTTACAGTACAGAAACTCTGATGCAATGTCCTAGAGGCATAAGACTTTGCACAATTTACTTCACAAGTGTATTTGCACAATACACTTTGTAAGCATATTTTCACAATACACTTTGTAAGCGTATTTTCACTACTAATTGGGCACTGAAGAGTCCACTCTTTCATCAGGTAAATACACTGTGCCATAGAAGAAGTAGTTTAACTCATTCTAGATCTTTATTAAAACTTACTCCTTCACTAACATATTTTGCCTTTTCTGAAACTGAATAGCAGCTCACACAGATTGGAGAACTGGAAGCAAAACCTTGCTTAGGACAGAGCTGATCACTGATCTATCCAGATGCCTGGAATGCTTCTAAGGAGAGCTATTTCTCTGTATCTGTAGGTATCTATAGATCCACTGTCACAGAGCTTGATGATAACACAACTATTAGCCAGCAAGAGACTGCAAATTTCCCAATTGTTATGCCAATGTATTTAAGCTGTGTGAGCAGAATTGATTTTTCTGATTTTTAATCTTTAGTCCCCTTATCCATCCTTCTCTCAGAAAAATCTTTGCCCAGGCAACTTATGATCCAGACATCCGTAAGCCAGTGACCAAATACACAAATGCAAACTGCCTGTATGTTTAATTTATCTACGCACACTGCACTGACATAACCTGCATCACTCCCCTGCCAGTCTTAAGTCATTCCTCTTGAATCTTGAGTTCTCTCTACAGTATCATCCCCATCTAGTGTCTTTTCTGAGCTCCTTGCCCCTCTTAACTGAGCACAGAGCTCTTTCTGCAGGGCTTTGCATGAATGAGGAGCACCCTTTGTCCCTTACAGAGTAAGGCAAGATTCTAAAGAGGATAGTTTCTGCTTCTTCTTTTCTTCTCCATATGTGGGTCCTTTGCTTACTAATACACACCCTGGGGTATTGAGCAGCTGCAATTGAGCAACTGCAGACCACACAGCATCCTGGAATACAATGGGCTAGGTGGATTAGATGTGTCCTTGGATTTGCCTCAGGTAAATCCAGGCCTGGCCAGCATGTGCTGCTTATGCCCTGACTCCCTGGAATAAGGAAAAAGCATGCTTGTGCAATAAATTAAAAAGAAAACTAGAATAGCGCATCCCCAAGGAGACAGGAGAAATGAAAAGTATTTGGCAAGAGAAACCTCACTTAGATAACGTGGAAAAGCAAGCTGTAAATAGCAACCATAATACCACAGGTGTGGAGGGTTGTGTCCCCCTCTACCCTTCCTTTTTTTACAGCTACTAAGCACAATGATGGGAAGGATGCCAGCTAGTCTGCAGGAGAGCTATTCACACACAGCACTGACACATCTGGGCAACAGCCATGTCAACTGTTCCTCACTCCACTCCAGCTACATTGTAAGGATGTCCTGCTGAGGGTGATGTGACAGCAAAGCCCAGCACAGCTGGTCCAAACCCTCAGCTTCTTTGTGTGAAAGTTAAAATGACAGTGGTTGTTAATTAGACCCACTTGTGATGATGAGTTTGTGGTGGGGAATCTGTTCACCAGAAACAGTAGTTAGGGTCGTCTGTCTCCACTGACCAGGACTGGGTGGTCAGTATCCCACAGGATACACAGGTCTCACTCCCAGGTTTGACAGAAGAAAAAAGCCTGTGTTCGTGCACAAAAGGGAACTGTCTCTGGGTCATCCACTGCACTGATGTGTTAGTGATCACTTGGTGTGGGTAACAACTTCCTTCATGTTCCTATTGGTCTCAAGCCTTAATTTTTTAAATTTTCTGTAGCAGAAGAAGTAGGAGAATGCAGCAGGGTACCACGGGTTGAGGATCCATTTGACTAACATTGAATTCTGCTTGTGCTGCACAGCAAATTGTGCCATCTCTACCATAGGTGATACTGAACAGAAAGAACCAAGAGACTTAAGGATGGCAAAGGCCAGTGAGTTCAGGTGCAGGTATAGATAGATCATCATAAAAAGATGTAATTGATTTTGTCCTACTACTAAGAATATACCATTGACTTAAGGCACTATATGTCTAGTTTAGTGTCTCCAAAGTATCTCCAGTGAATCAAAATAAAGAAACCATTTTGTGCAGAAATCTGAACTGACCAGGACAAATGTAAAACACCCTTAATTGAGGTGAGAATAAATTAAAGATAGCTCTGAGAGGCTGGATGGGTTTATGTTCACCAAGTGTTCTTCTGCACTATAAAAGTAATGTGCTGGTGGTAAAACAGGTTTTCAGTGATTTGCCTCCTACTACCTTTCAATTAGTATTGCAAATTTCTGGCTTACAGTACAAAAAATTGTTAGTGGCATCATTACAGGGCAGTAAATCTTGGCATAAGCAGGCAACAGAGACCTCTAGTCTTTCAGCATCTTTAGCACTATTTCTAGAATACTGCTCCCACAGGGAGAGAGATGCTGTCTTTATTTCTTAGGCCTTATTCCTTATTCTTAGGCCTCTGATTCCAGCCTTAACCGCACACATAAGGGCACACATAGACACAGACACACAGACACACAGACACAGTTCTTCCAGCCCTTGTGAATGACAAGAATCCAGAAAGGAAGGAAGTATGTGCATATGGATATGCATTACAGGAGACAGCTGGATCAGACAAAGCATTTTGCTTCCAGATGTTTGCTTGTCAGCAGATCTCATACTGTCTGTACAGAATATGTCTAAATCTGGGGACTCAGGTGGCACTTTCCATCTCTTGTGTCGAGCTGTCTAGTTCAGCAACATCTTAACCCAACAGCAGGACAAGGCTGATACTGCCAGTATCCTTTTTCCCTGGAAAGGCAGCTTGGGGGCAGGAGCCAGGAGCGAGCCCTGTCACATTTCAGACAGGTTCCTGCTCTGAACAATAAGAAAACTGCCCTGCCAGGTCCTGCAGGGCACACCTGAGTGATGGACATATCAGGAACTATACAATTAGCAGGACTGAGCTATCAATATTTGCTCTGATATATGGTTGAAAAATATCTTACTAGGCTTTAAAATGTTGTGAAATCTCAGGAAAGGCTTTAATGGTCAAAACCAACATTCTCAAATTCAAGTCTTCAACACTTGCATTTGAGTGGCCACAGTCTTGTCCCATACTGGGAACAGAAGTAAGGAGTGCTCTTAGTGGTTACCACCCTTCTCTTACCTTTTGGTGAACTGAACAGAGAACAGAAATGCTGCCAAGTGGAGCGTTGGTCTGTGCCTTCCTCAACCAAAACCAGCCATTTATTGACTTTAAAATTTTACATAATAGTAACTGGAACTCTATTGTCCAAAGCTGCCTTTTTAGAGCTGATTATTGTTCATCACGTGATATTCTGGGTACTTTCATAAGCTGTTGATGCAAGTTCATTTGGGGAGTCTTTTTGTGCTCATAAATTATCGGCAGATGTCTTGTTTTCCTGAAACATCCAGAAACTGGCAGCTTTACTAATAAAAAAAAAAAAAAAGAACATTTTTGTTGTTGTTACTATAACTCCCCATTAAACAAGAAAAATCTTCAGTAACTGCATATATTTGTATTCTGTTGTTCTTCAATTTTTCCCCTACGGAATCTGGACATTTGGTATCAAGCCCTGTTATGAAAGCAGAGACAAGAAATACCATCTCTGTCCACTCACGTTTTGAAATCCTGACCTATCCTCACCGTGGAGAGACTTTGCTAGCCTGATGTCCACCCCCTGCTCATTATCAGACTCATTCCATAATTTCCATCCTTGTGACCAGCCAGTCACTGTTCTTCAATCCCTCTTCCAAGGGACAGCTGCTGGCTTTTTGCTGGCTGAAGGGAAGCCTGATGGTATTGCCTCTTGTTCCTTTGCATCTGGAAGCCAAGCACCAGGTTTCATTCCTGGTGTCTGCTCTCCTCTCCTTCCCATGAATCTGGGGTCATTTTGGCCAAAGTTGGCTGGAAGGGGTGGTGGGGGGTAAAACATCCTTTGCAGCTCTGTTCGTTCTGCAGAGCTACATTTTGCTTATATTGATGAATTTTGTCTCATGTTTTTTATTCCATCTAGATAGAGTTGTAACCCTTCAAAAATAACCTGATGCAGACTCATGTTCTAATTTACACAGAGTCAGCCTGAAATACTAACTTTCTGGTCTTGTTTGCACCAAACAGGCAACAGTCACTGAGCCACAGAGCATATAAAACTGTTGTTACATGATTTTCCTTGCAGCAGTTCAGCCCAGGCGTATAACAAAGCTGGTCCAGCATATCAACACACACTCGACCTTTCTTTCAAGCTGGTACATTCTGTGATCCCTTGAAGCACATACTCTACCACATCCATCGGTTTTGCTGAAAGCAGAGGCTTTTGGCTGTGTTACAGAAGAGAAGGCAGCTGCGTGGATTTAGAAGAGCTGTCTTTCTTGCTGGAGGATGAGTATTGTGTTTGTAAATCTGCAGCAGAAAGCAAGGTAAAACAGCCATGTTATAGAAAACACAGCCTCAAAGGAAAATGGAATTCCCTTCTGTCTGACTCTCTGTCAGTTGTCCAACAGTCTTCTTTATACTATTTTCTAGGAAGCCAAGAGTTTCAACCAATTATTTAGTGCTTCCTTCCTCTTCATGAGTGCTGCTCACCTCAACTCATCAGAGGCATCTGTTTTCTGCTCCGTTAGACAAAATCCTATTTGCAGTTAGAAATCAAGTAAAGTAGAAACAAACAAAATGAGCAGTCTATTTCAAATTGATTGCCACTATTCAGGTCCTGCCTCACAACTGATCTTTGACTACTGTAAATCTATACTGGCTGCTGAACATGACCTGAACTGTGTTGGTCTTCATGTGGTAGCAAAAAACAAACCAACCAAAAAAAATCCCCAAATCTTTTCAGCCTGGGAGAAACAGATTCAGAAGAGATATAAAAAGTGGATGCCTCAAGGCCCACAGTAAAGCCAAGCAGGCGATTTTCCACCTTGATGTCCGTGATTTTACTACAGGAAAAGGAAAGGCAAATGGCTGTGCAATTTTTGGCAGTCGAAGAACACAGAGAGGTACTGGCATGCTGCTCTCCCTCTTCTTATTTTAGTGGTGGTTAGTCCTTCTTTTCCCCTTTTTGATCTGACAATGCTGCATTAGGCCTGTAATCCCTCGGTGGCCTCAGTGCCTTCAGGGCATTGAGCTTTTTATAAGAGAAAACAGCTCTGCAGAGCGATCCTGGTGCGAGCAGTCCAGCTGCTGTCCTTGTACTTCACACTGGGCTCACATGTGGCAGATGCTTTCGTCTCACGGGTGCAGGAGTGCAATCATCCTGCTGCGTGTCCAGTGGAGCTCGTCAGATTCTCCAGCCCTGAAACTTAGTTGTCACAAAACTGGAATCGAGTGCGATGAGAAAATTGATCTCTGCAAACGAGAATGAGGCTGGTTTATGTATAAACAATCCTGTTAGACCTGGAAACACAAACACATCGAGTATTATTAGATCAATGAGCCATATGACAAACAAGAAGGAAATTTGAATTGGCTGGTTTTTACTCTCCAGTGTAACTGATTCTCAAAGAGACAACAAAGGACAGGAAGGAAAGTCTGAGAATGAGATTTTTGCATATCTTTGGGCCTCCACAATCTTTTGGGCTCTGAGGTTTGTGTAAAGTCCAAACCATCTGTACTTGTTGGTGGAATCTAGCCAGGCATGAAGAATCAGAGACCTGATTCAAAGAAGGAGGAATCAAAGTGTGTAACAGTGCTGCAGATAAGATTGAAGTCTTATCCATGATCTTATGGAGAAAAAAAGATTTAAGATCTCAGAAAAACTATAAGCTAAAAGAAATCAGTTGCTTTCACCAATGTGACAGCAAGTATTTAAAGTCCCATTGAAAAATCCCAGTGTGTCTCAAAGATATTAATAGAGTGGGCAAATGTAATATTTCCAATTCATCTTTTTTCTCTGCAAAAAAAATCTCTTTTCAACAAACTCATTCCAGACCTCAGTAACATCAAGCAGCAAATCTGTATTAGCTGCTTATTGGGTAATATGGGACATGTTGTCTCCATACTGTCTTATCTATCTGTCTATCTGCAACAAGGTGCCAGGTTCTGTCTCATGTTTACTGACTGATTGCTGCCTTCATTGTGTCGACTCATTTGGCAAAGTGAAATGCAATTCCTTATTCCTTATCTGTCTTCTTCTCAGCCATGCAAGAACATTTCACATGCACTAAGTTTCAGAGAATGCTTTCAGTAATTTTTAAGGGTGAGACCTTATTCATTTTAGATGAAATGATAAGTTTGGAGAGAAAAATGGGGGATCAAGAGCTGCAGAGAGTACAATATAAGAGTCAATAAACCAAAAAAAAAAATATTGATTAAAGAATCACAAACACCCAACAGAGAGAAGAGATCTTCCACGTCATCTCTGCCCTAACCTTAGGATAGTTAGGGTGTCACTATCTCAAAAAAGTGGTCTTTTCAAGTGGAAAGAAAATTCCTTTTCCTCTGTGTAAGGCATAAAAGATAGAATTCCATCTATAAAGTTCCGCAGTCCCTCAAGCAGACTATCCCCTCTGCCTCTGTCAACAACACTTCCCCTGGCACCAGCAACAGTCAAGCTGGAAGTCACAAGCACTTTCTACGGCAAAGCACCAAATTCCCAGCCAGCTTCCACTTGCTCTGTAAAACAGGAGGGTCCAAGGATGTGCATGAATCCTCCCCAAACCCACATACTCTTGCCTTTCTGTCCATGGTGTTGGGTGTGTAACTTAATAGCTTTCTGGTTTTTGAATGTAGGTTTTTTGCATCCTTCAGTAAGACACGGACTGGCCAATCCATCATGCAGTACCCAGCTGCTTGAAGTCCTTCTCTCGTGACAAACACAGCTCCTTCACTTTCTTTGGAGTTGCAAAAGGCCCTAACAGCACTGCTTCTTGCATCTGAGAAGGCGAAGGAAGAAAAAGGGCAAAAATTTGGTCTCTGTGACTGCTTCCTGCATTTGTTGCTCATTTGGACAATGGCTCATGGTCTATGATTCCTGTCATCAGATCTACTTCAAATGTTTTGGTGGCTAATGAGGCTAATAAGGCTTTGATCCTCACTAGAAGAATGAGGAAACATAGCAAATATAAAATCCTTTAGCCAGGCTTTAGCCAGACAGGTAAATAGATAGTCAGATAAACACACAGATAAGATTTTAGCATTGAGTCTTCCCACCCTTTTCTGTAAAGTGCTCCAAGACGCAGATGGAAAAATGCTAGCGTAGAGATTATTTTTATTTCAGCAGACGAGTCCTGGATATGTGGAGTGAATCTGCAGCTAGACATGCTGTGGTGGGGGTTTCTGCACTTGTCTGAATTTCTAGCCACTGAAGCTAAGGTAATCTGTATGTAGGTATTTGACCCTAGGCATGCAGTGTATTAGAAATAATGGCTTGTTTTCCTTGAGATTTTGAGACCTGTTCTAAAGATACAGTTTCTTGTGAAACAAACAGGAGCTCCTTAACTTTTGCAGAATTTAAATTAAATGTCTCCTGAAAGAAGTATCAATTTACTTTCAGTGTAATTAAGTTGCTGGGGTATAGCTGATGTACTCTGATTTTTTTTTTAAGTTAAAAGCAGATTAGAAATATGAATTGTCTCGGTTAAATCCATTCATTTAAAGTTAGGTTCTTCTGTCAGACAGTATTCAAAGTCTATAAAGATGATTTCGCATGAATGCTGATTAAAGATGCATTATGAATGCCTGGATTGTAACTCCAATGCAGCAAATAATGGTTATTTTAGGATCAACATACAGGAAGATACTTCATTCTCTCATAAATTGCCAGTCTGTATAGGCTGGTGACAGCAGGGAATGAGCGAGCACCACTGAGCCCTGACTGTGGTGGCTGCTAGAACTTCCCATCTAGAACCTGGTGGCATCTCCTTTACAGAGGAGGTGGTACCTGGTGGTACCCGGTGGTACCTGGTACCCCGTGCCCAGCACAGGACTCCAGGCTGCTCTCCCAGAGTCACTCTTCATTCTGAAAATAGCATATTAATACCTAACACCGTATGCCTTAATCTTCATTTTAATTTAACCTCCTGCTGAAGGTCTTATGCCCAGAATTTGCATGTGTTTTAAAGTCTCCTTTTTGTTCACTACCACTTTATATTTTTGTTTATGCTGTGTTTTCCAAAATCCAATCACTTTTGTTTCTGCTGCCGATGCAGCTGGAGAACGTTACACAGTGTTCCTTGTTCAGTCCACCTCACAGTCACAATGTGTGGGAGCAGTTCAAGAGCCAGTGTGCAGCCATGGGGAAGAAATAAGAGGGAAATCCATTTTTGCAGATTGCCCTCATTAAAAACACCCCCAAACCTGCCCATTTGGGTTCCTTGAAAGAGGAGCATTGAAAAGCCACATTTGAATTGATCTCATCAAGCCTTCTGGAGGAAAGGTCTGCTATTGCCATGACCCTGTGGGAAAGGCAAAGCTACTTATTAAATATAATCATAATTAAAGAGTTGGGTATAAAGCAAGAGTGCCTCTTAAGGCAACCTCCAAAATAAACCAAAATGGTCTCTGATTCTCTCTTGAGTTTTGACATAATTAGAAAGCATCTGTGAGAGGTTTGGAGTCTGGTGGACTCTGCCACTATGATGTACTCTGTCAGAACAACACCTCAGCACCGATGCACATCTGTAAGGGTGTGTGCTCAGGCCAGTGCTCTTTAAGCCACTACTGGCAACTTGCACTGCTGGAGAAAAGATGGGAAAGGGAAAAGAATAGGAATTTTCTATTTCCTCCATCCTCTGATCTCAGCCAAGGATCAAATACAGGGCTTAGGTTAAACAGGATCTGAGCAACTTCTTGTTTCAGAAAAATTCCAGGAAGGGTTTGCATAAACTAGCTGAGGAGTTCCTTGTTCTATTGGGATGGACAATTTCTGGAGAGAGTTCAAGCAGCAAAAAAGATTACCAGCTTGCTAATGGTAATTCAGAAAAAAGCTAATTTATATAATGCAACAAGACAAGATTTCTAATGTCAAAAAAACCAGTTTACACTATAATTACAAGGAGGACATTTCTCTGAGATTAGTGAGCTTCAAGGCTCTAGGAATACAAGCTCAAGAACTATTAATAGCATCATGCAGTTTTGATACTTAACAAATAATAAGTAAAATTTACATCCAAGTAGATGTACTTTCTTTTTGAAAGTTCAAACAGACCAGCAACACTCATTTTGCCAGATTTCTGAGCCAAAGTGACTGCACAAGTGATAGCAGCACACAATATTCATGAATCTTAGTTGGCAAAAAAGGCAAAGCTGTTTGGTGCACTCGGATGTAGGGCTTTGGAATAGGAAAACCTGGAAAGCTCAAGCAATAGAAACAGAGCTGTCAACTGCAAACAGGTCCGAGCTGCTAGGACACTGCAGGATGTTTTCCCATTTCTTTCTTCTGGACATGAACATTTGCACTAATTGAAGTTTGCTTGCTTTCTTATAAAAGTATTGACTGACCTTTTCATCTGTGAAAACCTCTATGGCATCATTTTTGCCAAATCATAATGTTTGAAATGAGCTGTGGGCATTGTTTATATGGAGTGAGACATCACATAGGGGTAGGAGTGTGCAGGGGGGATGTTGAAGGGGATCTCTGTGCTCTCTTCCTGGCCCTCAGTCTTACTCCAAGCAATGATTCATTACTTTAATTTTATCCTTTTTAGCAGCTTTCACTGTGAGCTTAGCTGAGTGCTAGCTATTGACAACCGATAGTCAGTGGGGCTGCTAGAAACAAGCCTAGGACATTAGCACTTGAGGTGCAGCACAGATGTCCTTCCACATGAAGGCAGGATCTCTAGATTCACCCTGAATAAACTGACACCGCTGCGTTTCACCTCCTTGCCAAATTGTGTGGCCATGATTCCTCCTCAGCTTCAAGCTCCTTTGACTCAGCATGACAACAGTGTTTGTCCTGTGCCAAGGTGTACCTGAGTATTTTCACTGTCTAGTTTGTTTTCTTTTCACCTGATTTTCTACTCAGTGATTATTTCTGAGGACTGTTAAGTTGATGTCAATCTTTTTTTCAGCTTTCATGTCTCCCTGAGGCATAATTAATCTTATTTACCACCGTACAGTTTAACTTTAGATTAAAGTATCAGGCACTGGTTGCACCGTATCCTTGGAAGTCCATTTGGTAATTACCCACCAACATTAAGAATTAATGTCGTCGATGATGGAAGCAAATGCTCTAACACCTGTCTCTCTTTGGCAGTCCCCTGACCTATATTCAGATGTTACTCAGAAACTGGAAACTGAGTTGTTTTTCTGTACTATTGCCATTGCTTTCTCGTATCTGAACCATTCCTGTTCCTCCCACTGAATTTGCAGCAAATATTTTACAGCTTTCTCAACTGTGGTTTCATCTCTGTCCTTTTGTAAATTTTCTGATCAGATGTATCTCTTAGCACCTTTTACATGCAAAACACCACGAAAATAAACCGTAATTGATGTGCGAAACTTCCTTTTAAGGTTGGTGAGCTTTCTGATCCTTCACCTATCCACAGTGAAGCTCTCTGTTTTCTCCAAGCTCATAAAAAAGTCAATGTCAGAAACAAGGTTAAAACTCAGAAATCCTTAGCTCCTGTTCCCGGGATCTGACCTTGCTCTTCCTGAAGAAAACCTCCCCATTCAGTTTACAACTGGCACATGGAATGAGCCACACAATGCCCACACAAATGCCCACAACAACCACCAGGAGACTTTAACCTCTTCCCACCACCCCAAGGCAAGGGCTGCAGGTATGCAGCAATGCTGGGTATGGACTATTCCTGCCTGAGAAGACAGGAGTTTTTCCCAACTGTCAGAGGGAGCTTTTCAGTTTAGTATGAAATGTCCTTGTTTAATTTTACATGGTCTGGAGTGAGCATTGCTTCCTTGCACTGAGAGTCAGTGTAATTACCCTCCCTGTAAACAAAGAGTTTAATACACGAAGGGGAATTTACTTAACTTGGGCCATGGCAGATTTATGGTTTTTTAATAGAATGCCAGAACACTGTTGGCACTTAGAGAATCCTGGTTTGTTATTTCATAATCACATATTTATGGTTCCCACAGCATACTGTTTTTGTCTTGCTGTTCATTTATTGCAGGTCTATTAAGCTGTCACTGTGTAGCTTCGAGGCACTATACTATAATTCTACCCATTGCCCTGATTGTACTTACTTCTTGGACTGTTTTGATGGAGATCAATATCAGTGCCGTGGAGAATATATAAGGAGTGTGTTCTACCCTATGAAGCAGGTACAGAAAAAGAAAAGACTGTGAATGAGCTATTGTCTGCAGAACACACTCCTTAAGAGAAGGATTAATTATCAGCAAGCCCAGGTGTTGGTTCCTGAGCATACTTGCTGCTGAACAGGATCTCATGTATCAGGACCCACCTGCACAGTTACTTACTATTCCTGTTGGCAATTTTAGAAACCAGAGTTAAAGTAGGTCATTGATATTTAGCTCCTCTGGAAAAAAAACCCCAACACTTGGAAACCTTTGTGTATTTCTTGTCTAGGCCAGGATTTTGCAGCTTGTTCTTGATTTCTTCTCCTCCTAACAGGCACTCACTTTCTTCACTCAGTTTCAGAAAAGTAGCTGCCTTGTCGTTCCTGTGAAGATAAAAGTAAACCAGAATCCCAAGCTGGGCTTCTTGCTGCATGAGAAAACACCTACTCGAGAGTGGAACGAAATACTTTGCTCAAGTAAAGGTTATGTGTGTGCAATGATGAAACTGAAAGACCTGAGTGTGGGATTGCTTCCAGTGTCAGCTCTCAGCATGGGCAGAGGTGAGGGTGGAGGTGTTGATGGCAGCATCTCCTGACAGGGGAGTGCAGACGAAGTCACTGGGAACGGTGCTGGAGTGACCGCACGGCTCCCAAAATCCTCATGGGGCTTCCTTTGACTCCAAGACAGGACCTGCTGGTAAGAAGGATGGTGAAGTGGCTGATTGTTTGCCTTTTGGCATCTGGATCTGGCCTCGAGCCCACAGATGCAAGACTGATGAGCTGAACACTGGATGTATTGCTGGGCCCTCACGAGGAGCTCAGACCCTCACACCTGCTGACATCTAGCCTCACAGGCAGAAACTTTCTTACCTGGTGATGCCAACACATGTCTGGACCCACTGTTTTACCTTCTCCCTCTGGCTCTTTTTAGGTCTTGCAGTTCAAACTTGCAAGTCTCATCTGTTTTAATTTTTTTCTGATGCTAATTTATCCCGCCCTGCCCTGCTCTCTTTCTCACTGTTCCCTCTCTCTCTATTTCCATTAAGGTCTGGGGTGTCTGTGAAGCTGAGCCAGAACACCCAACCCCAGAACACAGTCATTTCAGACTGTACCACCAGCCTGTGTTCTGGGCAAGCTTTTTTGGTCTGCTCTCCCCCTCTGTGATCTGCCCTTCCCAATCACCACAGTGAGCCCAGTACTATGGCTGAACACTGGCAGGTCTCTGGCAGTTCTCAGCATAGTTCTCTCCTCAGGAGCTCATTGCTCATCAGATCCTACATATCTAGCTGCCATATGGAAATGAATCTCCCCCTTCTCCTCTCCTGCTAGAGCATTTCTGCTGCCTTCTAATCCCCTTCTGTAAATGCTCTGACTTTCCAAGGGCTGTCTGGCTCCGCTGCTCCCCAGATCTCATTTTCTATTCCTTCCTTCTTGCTCCTGGCATGGCCTCAGATTTATGCAGTTCACCACCCTCTTGCAGCTTTCCTCTTGTTTGTCCATACCTCAGATCTCTTCCTCAGTCTAGTGAGGCAGCCTCCTCAGAACAGATGCATACATATGCACCTAAATATGTGTACACTTACAGATATATGAGTTTACCAATATTGCCTTAAAATGCCCATTTACGGACAGGGAGAGTCTGAGATGTGTCTGCCCTGTAAATTGGGTGTTCTCTAATACAAACACAAGAGAGATTATATCCTTTAAAAAATCAAATAGAAATTTTAAAGTTATCTTCTCTCCCCTCTTCTAAATGTCTGTAATGCACAGTCATGGCAGATCTCTGCACACAGCATCATTTTTTCCAAACTAAGGTGAGGAGGACATTCAGGACATTTGACCAGTATGAAAACATTTCAGTATTTCATTTGATTTGTGCTTTTTCCAAAATCGGTATGATCCATTTTTGCTCGAAATTCAGTCAGTTGTGCTCTAACTCAGTCTGGACATCAGGGTAATTTGATGATAGCATTGACAGAGAGTTCCCCAGAGGAAGTCTATGGGCTATAGTTTGCCACTGGACTATCAAGGTGAACCAGGAACAATCTGGTATGTAATTTCCCTCCATGGGAAAATTATGGATTAGCTCATAATTTCATAATTATTTTTGCCTGGAATGCTGCTGGAATCTAGTATAGCCAACCCAGAAAATACTCATTTTATGAAGACTTTGAATGCCATGAGAATTTTGCATTCAACTGTTTTTGAAAAAGTCTTGGTGCAGTGCCATGCCAATGACAATCCATGATGCTTTCTTTCTGGAATGTCACTTTAGAATGAATTGCTTGTTTGACACAAAGTATTTCCAATTAATCTTTAGTAAAACAGGACGGAATGGGGGAATGTGTTCACACATATTGGTTATTCCCAACTCTACTATGGCTTCCAGATGCCAGTTTACCAGAGGTAAATTATTAGTGCTTATTCTATGACTCTGTTGGGACAGTTTTTCTTTCGAGCAGTATGGAAGGAACATCCCTTGCTCTAAGGCAATCCTCCTGTCAGTTTTGACCTAAAAAGCCCACTTTTCAGGTCAATGCTCTGCACTGTGCTGAGGTTGCTAAGTTTGCCGGGTCACCAAAGCAATTAATATGGAGGTTGAGAGATGAAGGCAGACTCAGTCACATGGGACAAAGTGGGCTGAAAGAAGAACATCAAGGAACTGTGATGACTCATGCCCTTCACAGTTTTGGGGGTTTTTTGAATAATTTACCACCTGCTTACTAGTGACTTTCTGGTATTTAGTGGCCACTGATTTCCCAAGCCCATTTCTGAAGAAGTTCTGTCTGTGTGTGGCCTTTAAATCATCTGATTTTAAAAAGTGCTGAGAACATAAAGGATTGATCTTTGCCCCCAGACTGTCACCAGGATTCTGTGAAGAAAATATGTACCACAATTCCTGTAAGTTACCAGATGGATTCCAAGCTTGTCAGCCTGACAGTGTTGCTCAGCTTCAGAGACAGATGCACAGACTCCCAAGGCTTCTGTGACAACAAGGACATCAACAGCGTATCAGGTGCAAGCCCACAGAATCGCAGAATGATATGGCATTGGAAGGGACCTCCAAAGATCATTTAGTCCAACCCCTCTGCCAAAGCAGGTCCACCCAGAGCAGGTTGCACAGGAACATGTCCAGGTGGGGTTTGAATGTCTCCAGAGATGGAGACTCCACCACCTCTCTGGGCAGTCTCTTCCAGGGCTNNCAGGGCTCTGCCACCCTCAAAGGAAAGAAGTTCCTCCTCATGTTTAGGGGGAACTTCTTATGTTCAAGTTTTGGCGCGTTACCTCCTATCCTGTAACTGGTCACCACTGAAATAAGACTGGCTCCTTCCTCTTGACACCCACCCTTTAAGTATCTACAGGTGTTGATCAGATCCCCCCTCAGTCTTCTCTTCTCCAGACTAAAAAGACCCAAGTCCCTCAGCCTTTTCTCATAAGGGCGATGTTGTAGTCCTCTAATCATCTTTGTAGCCCTCTGCTGTACTCTCTTCAGCAGTTCCCTGTCTGTCTTGAACTGGGGAGCCCAGAACTAGATACAGATGGGGCCTCACCACAGCAGAGTAGAGGGGGGGATGACCTCCTTTGACCTGCAGGCCATGTTCTTTGTGATGTACCTCAGGATGCCTTTGGCCTTCTTGGCCACAAGAGATATTTCTGGCTCATGGTCATCCTGCTGTCCACCATGCCCTGCCCTGTTCTCTGCCAGCTACCTGTGCTGGACCAGTCCCACACCAGCAGTAACGGTTCCCTGCATGGGCTGTGGGAAGTGTAGGCTAAGTGAGGTCATTCCTGAACAACCAAGAATATTTTTTGGAAGACTAGGTACCAACTTTGACACTAACAAAGTGGGGGTTTTCTAAAGGAGGTTACAAGATACAGCTTATTTGAAGGAGGTAAGTAAATGACCCCGTATCTCAGCCATTATCTCACATCACACTTCTGAAGAAGCACAGGAAATTCAAGGCAGCCCTTCTCAGCAGGAGGATTTTAAAGCACTGACCTTTAAGCAGAGAGTGATGTTCAGACGTAGTTACAACAGAGCTGTCACTCTGCTCTAGCAAAATCCTTTTGGTACAGAAAGGAGCACCAAACCCCATGGCCCTGCTCTGGATCCTACCAACAGCAGGTCTCCAAGTCAGTGTACAGCTGACTCAGCATTTCTGCCTACTCTACTCACTGCTTTTCACAGAATCATAGAATCACAGAATTGTCTAGGTTGGAAGGGACCTTTAAGACCACCTAGTCCGGGGTTTCTTCAATTGTTACTTAAGAGAATTCCTAAACAGCAGTGGAACTGGGGACAGAATTAGAGGTCCCACATATTCATCTATGTTCCTATTCTTGAGACTATCAACATACTTTGTTTTCTCTGCAAATCTTGCATTCATTTCTAGGAAAAGAAGTGGAATCAACAGGAATGGTGGAAGTCATTCCTTTCTGCATATAACCAGCAAGGTTAGTCTATAAGCATTGTGGACATGGTCCTCTCTTACATGTTTGGATGCCCCCAGGTCAGGAAATGATTACAAGTATAAGAATAGTAATAAATCTAGTGGAATAAGGCAAGTGTAATAACTGCCCTGCCCAGAACACTTACTTTCACTAGGATGACATGTTATCCATCAGAACCAACACCACCGTCAGCACTCCAAAAATCAACATAGATGATATTTCATTTGTAGTTCTTCAGACCTTAAACTTCTAGGGATTGGGTCAGTTTGTCTTGCCCAGAACCAGACCCACACGTCCTTTCTATAGGACTGGCAAATGAGCTATGGCTTGATTTTTCCTCCTTTCACCATGTACCAGAACACGGTGGGCTGCAATACAAGCAGTGTATGTGTTGAGTATGCATATGGTACCTGCTGGTATTCCACGAGTTGGGAGTCTCACACAGATCAGCTTCCTCGAGGCACTGTACCTGTGGACAGCATTTATACTGAAGAGCTTGCATTCAGAGAGGAGAAATGTTACAACCTGTAGATTAAAAGAGCCACAGAAAAGTTATTTGTCCAGTGACAAATGGAATTTCCTGTTAAACTAACTACCTTTCCTAAATTTATATCAAATAGGCATAACAGATCAATCTGTAACATATTGGTAACATTTTCTGGTTAGGTGTCAAGCCTAAACCAAGAAAAGCTGAGATATGAAACAAAGTTCGTATAATAGAACACGTTTTTTTTTGTTAACTGGAAACAGAATTCAGAGTTGTGAGACTGTTGCTCAGTACGGGCTGTGAATTCTGATGAATCTCTGCAGAACAATAGGAGAAGGGTCTGAGAATAGGTATTGGTTTCATATCCCCACGCAGAGGATTCAGGATGAATATTTCATCAGTTCAGAAAGGTCTTTAGAAATACACATGATAAAAAAGTACCAGTTAGTTTGAAAGAGTTTAACATGTATTTTGAATAGAGTAGATTTCATGGGTCTTTCAGCAAGATAAATTTGGGTTTCTTTCCTCATTTCTCTGCTGTGAAACAGTCCTTTTTTGCTCACTTAATCTTTTTCTTTCATGGAGGTGGCAATAGGAGGCCTCAGGCAAAACAAGGTAGAAAGGTCATATACTTTGTGCTGTTCCTATCAAGATTTAGAATATGGCCCCATGAGCACTGTGAGGTATATGCAATTACAGAGTAAAACAGTAAAAAAATTTTCTTCCTTTGCTCAGACGGGTTTTGTATCTGTTGTTCTTAGATGAGAAATACTACTGTGTTCACAGAAATGATGTAAATGGAATCCAGTTTCTAATTTCCTACTTTTGGATTCCCACTTAAACTTCTAAAACAAACAGCAAAAAATATCCAGTCCAAGCTCAGGAATGAATACAAATGAATAAAGCAGCAAATGCTGTAATTTATCTGTGTTGCAGTCACTGCAAAATGACTACTAAATTCACAGGACAAGTAAAACTTTAGTTTGCCTGGTATTTTAGAATTGCAGCAGCAGATATCATCTTGTAAAGAAGAGTGTCTGGGGGATGTCTGAGCTCAGGCTACCAGCCTGACTATCAGCTTGTCCACAACCCAGGCTTATATTGAAAGAAAAAAAACCCCTTAGTGTCTGTTACACTGCTAACTTATTCAGAAGTTCCTGTTTTCTTTGCAAAAAACTGAAAGAAGAAACTAAACAAGGCAGGGGTGCCAAAGGTACTTTCCCCTGAGCGCACCATACAGCCTGAATGATTTGAGGCGCAATACGATTACTTTATGATCCCGCCGTTCCTACAAGAGAATTCAGAAAGCAGAAACCTTGTCTAAATAAAGACAACCTTGGCAAAGCACATCGTTCCAGCTAGTGATTTCTGTCAAGGCAGCCTGCGGTCACAGCAAGGCCATGCAGTAGGAACGGAGAGCAAAGAAGCAAGAAAGACATTTTTGTTGAAATAAACAAGAGAGAAAATGCAGCCCAACGGTGAGAAACACATGTATCTACCACAGGGAATGCCTTGTTGCTCTGGCTGAAGGAAACACTCCAAGAATGGTTATTTCCAGACAGGCTCCTCTCCAGAGCACGGCGGGGTTTCAAACAGTGGCCTTTACACCCTTTCTAAATCCCTGGTCTCATCCTAAACAGCAGATGTAAAGAGAAGGAAAGCAGGCAAGTTTGTATATACGTCCGACATATATATCAGTGCTACATATGTAATAGTGCTACATATAGCGGGCAGTGTATATTAATTTTCTCATAGGATCTGAATTTCCCTTGATAACTTTGTAAGCCTTCAAGAATTCAAAAGAAGTTGGATTTCGGAGAGCACAGAGGGTGAGCTCCCTGTTTCAGACAGAGATTTGCCATATATACAGTTTGGTGTGGCACCTTTTCTATGGCAGTCAGGAAAAGAAGGCCAAAGAAAGTGTACCCCTTCCCCAATGACCAACTGGCAAACTGGTCACAAAGAATGAGGAGAAGGCTGAGGTACTCAACAACTTTTCTGCGTCAGTCTTCATTGGCAACTTCTCTCTCCTCACACCTTTTGAGTGGATGGACTGCAAGGCAGGGAATCGGGGAGCAAAGGTTTGTGACCACCTGAGGAACCTGAACATACAGAAGTCTATGGGACCTGGTAAGGTGCATCCCAGGGTCTTGAAGGTATTGGCCAAGCCACTCTCCATGATATTTGAAAAGTCATGTCAGTCAGGTAAAGTCACTGGTGACTGGAAAAAGGGAAACAAGGCACCCATTTTTAAAAAGAGTAGAAACAAGGAGCTACTGACCCATCAGTCTAACCTTTGTGCCTGGAAGGATCATGGAACAGATCCTCCCAGAAGCTATGCTAAGGCACACGGAGGACAGGGAGGTGATTCGAGATAGTCAGTATGGCTTCACCAAGGGCAAGTGCTGACTGACCAACCTAGTGGCCTTTTATGATGGGGTGACTACACCAGTGGACAAGGGAAAAGCTACAGATGTTTTCTAACTGGACTTCTGTAAGGCCTTTGACACAGCCTCCTACCACATCCTTCTCTAAATTGGAGAGAATATGGATTTGATGGGTGAACTGTTTAGTGGATGAGGAATTGGTTGGATGGTCATACCCAGAGGGTAGTCGCCAATGGCTCATACCTTCAGCAGAAAATGGAAATACAAGAGTTAATAGCTCAGCAATTGCTTTTGCACTTCAGCGGGGGTTGACAGTGACATGAGTAGACAGAAAATTTTATATCAGACTGATATTTCGGTGTTCTTTCTTCTCCAGAAACATGGTTTCTCCTACCTACATAAAGGGAAGGCATGTTCCAGAGACTTGCATGCTTCTTGAGCTATGCATAGGCTTCTGCAAATTTGGTTGTCTACCTACAAAACCCAAGAAATTCTAAAAGTTAACAGTAAAAATATTTATGTATTTCTTCTGGTTGAAGGCATAGGAAGTCTGCCCATAAGTTCCTAAAAAAAATGTCTTAGATACATTGAGATATATTTTAAGAATTCTCTTTGCCTTTTTACATTACTCTATTGTGGAACTCCTGTTTAAAAAATTCTGTGAGAAACAGAACTCAGAATATTCTGTTCTCATAATGTTAAACTATAAATTCCTAGTCTTCAAGATCAGGAGGGATATTCTGTATATCCTATTCTATTTTGTTCAGCAACTCATATTTGATGAAAGACCATACCCTAGTAAGTTCCAGAAAGAGACCTAATGAGAATGGGAAAATCATGGCTTTGTTGAGACTGTCTGTTCCAGGGTTCAATCACTTTGTTGTTTTTCTTATTTTCTTAGTTAAGCTTCTCTGACTTTGCAGTGACTTCCAGCCGTTGTCTCTTTTTTTCCCCCATTTGACTAGGCAGGATTGGGCCATATATGCTACACAAAGAAGTGTTTATGAATTTTTTTCCTCCTTCCTCTACTTTGATTAAGAAATTAATTGAATACAACTTTAAGGGCATGTGCCTTTGCAGAGAGTGTAAGATATATTATAAAATTCTACCAACTATAATACAGTGTAGATCAAACAGCCTTTCTCCTCCCTCCTCTAGTGTATCATCATTTTTTTGTATTACAGGCATACTCTGAAGACAGAACTCTCAAGGGTTTGCGATCCTCAGATGCCTGACCCAGCATTGGTATTAAAATACTGACCAGAAAAGCAAGATAGAAAGGTCACATACTTTGTGCTGTTCCTATCAAGATTTAGAATATGGTCCCATGAGCACTGTGAGGTATATGCAATCACAGAGTAAACCAGAAGCATTTTCTTCCTTTGGTCAGACGGGTTTTGTATCTGTTGTTCTTAGATGAGAAATACTACTGTGTTCACAGAAATGATGTAAACGGAATCCAGTTTCTAATTTCCTACTTTTGGATTCCCACTTAAACTTCTAAAACAAACAGCAAAAAATATCCAGTCCAAGCTCAGGAATGAATACAAATGAATAAAGCAGCAAATGCTGTAATTTATCTGTGTTGCAGTCACTGCAAAATGACTACTAAATTCAACAGGACAAGTAAAACTTTAGTTTGCCTGTTATTTCAGAATTGCAGCAGCAGATATCATCTTGCAAAGAAGAGTGATTCATCCAAGTACTTAGAGGATGGGAGGCTTGTATAGGTTCTGAAGCTGCTGACCACCATAAACAGGCTGTAAATTTAGTAGGTAATAGTGCAAGTCAGAAAAAAAAAAAAGGAGAAAAAATAAAACATATGGTCATAGTCTGAAAGTCTGAAAGCTTGAACTGGGAAAACAAATCCAGTAATTCAAACAGGGAAATGCTTGCTTCTGCTTACACGTATAAAATAAATCATGTCAAGAAGTTCATATATGACAATAATTACTTATAGGCAAACAGTTTGAGAGAGACTCAAATGGAAAGCCAAGTTCCTAATACCTCTAAACATAATGTAATTTGCAAATCTGCATCCGAATTAAGTACCAAGTAGGCATTTGACTTGAACTTTGAAGAAGTCCAGTTGCAAATGTTGTTGCTCTGACCAGTCTCTAAGAAAACACAACCTTTAGGCTGCCCCAAAGTTAGCTTCATTATCTGATGAAAGCTGACAGAACGCAGTAATTATACACAGATGTTAAAATGCTGTGAACTGAAGCTTTCTGTTCAAGAGCTTAACCAACACTGAAGCATGAAAGCTGTGTAGCAGGGTAAACCTGTAAGCATCACATGTGAGTGATGTTCCTCTCGGCTGACAAAATGGCCGGTGCCATATGCAAGTGGCTGCACGTTAAAAAAATTCTGTCAGGTAGGCAGCCTGTTAGAGAAAACTTTTTAATTTTTGCATGTTACCCTGTGAGCTCTGACTTCTCTTGAGGACAGGGGGAGTCTGCACTTCAATGGCATTATTTTTGGTTTTTAGGATGACAAACTTCTGTGGTGATGAGAGTGATTGTCCGAAAACAGCTTTGCAAGCCCTTGAGCAAGATCGCTCTCAAACATACCCAGTCCTGATAATTAATCTCAGGTATCTTTGAGATCTCATGACAAAAATAGTTACCAGGGAGCTTGCATTACTGTCATAGACAACAATAACAGGGCAGATATACGCAGTGACACAGTTTTCTCTGTGAAAAATGGCATGGTCTTAGGAAGTTTTCCCCTTGGTGAAAAAATTTAGTGGGGAAATTGGAGCGGATCAAGGTTGTGAAGTATTGACAAATACTTGTTGTACTCTGCATAGCAAGGACATACCTTGAGGATTATCACACCTCTAGTTTGTGTCCTTTGCTGTTCAGGAGAGTGACATTTGAGACCTTCTACACTCCAGCCAGGCATGGCACATTTACAAACAGCCAGATAAACTTCCAGGTAGGCAGAAAGGACAGTTGAAGTTGGCATTTGGGAGAATTGATGCTGGCAGAAGATAAGAAGATAGGAGAGTAAGGAATTCAGCTTGGAGTAAGCTTTTCTTGGGGAGAACTATCTGTATTCACAAGCACGGTGCATATTGATTGTGTACAGCTGTGGACAATGGCTGGAGTGTGTATCTACCCCTGCCTGAGCAGAAATCATGGTCTTGGAAAGCACTTGTTCTGGCAAGCAAATCTTATGTGGGTGTAGCTGCGTGGCACAGTCACAAATACAAACCAGAATTCATAGTTAATTGTTAGTGTAGCTTTGCCCTTTGTCCTTATTACTTTGCCTTTAAACAGACATAATAAATGCTGTTCATTACCCAGATTTATTCTGAAGGAGTCTAAACTTTCCCAGCTCCCTCTTTAATCATTCTCTGGCTTACACTTCTGTCCTTCCTTCCAAAATGCTAGTAATAAATAAAGCTGTTGAAATGGCCACAGCACTGTGGCACGCCTGCTCGCCCATGCATCTTCTTGCATTTGTCTCTCTTGCTTTGTTCTTTTTTTGTTAACTGGCTAATATACAGTCTTTGCTGTATATTAGTCTCTTAATATATTGCTGTATAATTAATATTGCTGTATATGAGTCTCTTAATTTCAGAGACTTGAGAATATCAGTATTTCTCAGCTTGCGTTCTGCCTCAGCAAATGTCCTAGGAAATGTCTGCTAACAGCTTGTCTCTAATATTAGTAGCAATGACAATCAAATGGGAAAAACAAGAGAGCAGCTGCTTAATGCTTGGGCCAAAGGACAAGGAGTCAGGGAAATGTCCTGCTTATTTGTCTCCATCTTGTCTTCTGTAACTGAACATGAAGAGAAGGCATGTGCTTCTATCTGATGTAGATTTGAGGCACAAACTAGAATACATTTAAACCTAAGTAATTTTTTTTTTCCCTGGAAAGATGAGCAAACACTGGAACAAGTTGCCTTGAGAGACTGTAGAGCCTCCACCCTTGGAGACAGCCAAACCTGGCAGCCTGCTCTAACTGATCCTGCTTTTGGCCAGGGTGGTTGGACCAGACAATCTCCAGGGCTTCCCTTCAACCATTCTGAGATTCTTTGATGTGTCTTCACTTGTGAAGCTGTTGCTTTGATACGATAGTTAGTTTCATAATCTGTAAAACAGCCATTACTTATTCCTTTGCTTTGTTAGTGACTGAGAATCTTTACTTACAAGCTTTTTTTTTTGAAGTATGTTGTGGTTTTTGGATGGAAACTAATAGAAAAGTTCAAATTACTTGGCTTCTAGCTATTAATGAATAGAATTCTTTATATCTAGAATATGAATAGAATAGAATAGATATGAATAGAATTATTCATATCTAGAATTATTAATGAATTTGTCCATCAGGTGATGTCATCTGCATTTACACAGACAGATGAAAAACAAACTCAAGACTTTCCATCTTGCTGAAGTTAAGTAGGACAGTGTCATTGGAATTTTAAGGACATGGGTCCATTACATGCTGACTTAGGACTCAAAGAGATGGGAGATGTCTTCACAAATTTGTATATCCAGCTACCTAGTATTAGTATCATAAACTATTATCATTAAGAGTATTTTGGAAGATGGAAGCTCAAAGATTCTTCAAGTAAAAAGGCAGGATTTCTAGAAATCTGTGATATGATTCAGAGTAGAGGAACAAAGTAAGATAGATGTTCATTGGCAAAGCTGTAGAGAAATGTCACCTACCTGGCTTGTGGACCATCCTGGTCTGCTCAGACCCCAGGTACTCACATTACAAGAATGCATGCCCAAAAAAAGCTAAAGTAATTGCTTCCTTTCCTATAAATCTGTATTCAGATTGATTTATTTTTTGTTTCAGAGGTATTTTAATAGCTATGTTTTTTAAAAAGTCAGGCATTTCAAAAAGCGAGGTGACTTGAAGTCAGATGATTAGCACACTTGCTTCAAGTGTTCTGTTACAGTTGACACAAACTAGACTGAAGGAAGAATAATAAAACCTCTTTTTTTGCAGAAATTTAAAGAAGCCTAGCAAGTCTTGCTCTAAGCATATGATCCAGAAAATAATTAAAATTAGTTCCACTGAGAACTCTGACTATTGTTTGGGGAATTTTACTGGTAAGCAATCAACGTCATTAGTACTTTCTTGCTATTTGGAAATTTATGCTCTGCATTTGTACTGATGACCTCCACCTGGATCATGTCTAATTAGAAGAATCTGCTATTAAGTGAGATGCAAGCATATTCTACACCTTCCATTGCTAGAATGGCTACTTCTGCAATTATTTATATTGTTAACAGATGTTTAATCATTGACACAAACTCATGATTTCAAAAGTAGAATACCACGATTACTAGTAGGTGTTGGAGCTCTTTGTCTATGCCTACAGATACTGGGTTACCCCAGCAGTTTGCAGAACTCAGCTGAGCCATGGGATCACAGAATGATATGGGGTTGGAAGGCATCTCCAAAGATCATCTAGTCCTACCCTCCTGCCAAAGCAGATCCACCCACAGCAAGCTGCACAGAAACGTGTCCAAGTGGGGTTTGAATGTCTCCAGAGATGGAGACTCCACCACCTCTCTGGGCAGTCTCTTCCAGGACTCTGCCACCCTCAAAGGAAAGAAGTTCCTCCTCATGTTTAGGGGGAACTTCTTATGTTCAAGTTTTGGCGCATTACCTCTTGTCCTGTCACTGGTCACCACTGAAAAAAGACTGTCTCCTTCCTCTTACACCCACCCTTTAAGTATCTAAAGGTGTTGATCAGATCCCCCCTCAGTCTTCTCTTCTCCAGACTAAAAATCCCCAAGTCCCTCAGCCTTTCCTCATAAGAGAGATATTCTCGTCCCCTCATCATCTTTGTAGCCCTTGTTGTCTTCTCTTTTCTTCAGGTAAATCTGTTATATTTCTTATGCCAAAGCATACAAATGGGATTGCACATATTTCCATTTACACTTCCCTCTACCAAGATATCTACACGCAAAAAACTGCAATCATATTAGACAGCAGCTAGTACATAAATAAGAGGAAAAAAACCCTGCTATAATATAAAGAGAAATCATCACTACTGTATATTCCCTCTGCTGCAAAGCAAGAAAACAGTGCTAGTATCAAAAAATATCTGAATGTCTGAGTGAAACAGGAGATAGATAACAAGGGATAACAGCACCCATTCATCAACCTCTGGAATGATGGATCCATGACTAATTCATTGCTGTGGTGAGTTTCCCTGGACTTACGGTGTCAGCTGTATCGCTTTTCATGGATGGGCATCAATCATATGCATGAGAAAATGCTGGAAGAGAAATTCTATGATTAAAGTGAATTTGAGCTTTTAAGTTATTTACATTATTGGGAAAGAGTTATTCTTTGAAGCATTGCTTCATCCAACTTTTGCTTTTAAATTAATTAATTCTGTTACGCAATTGTAATCTATCCTTTTTCTGGATTGCAAGCATTAATCAATCAAACAATAGCACTCATCTGACTGGGGAAGTGCTGATGGCAAACTGCTCTCTTGGGGAGGATCTAGATATTCACTGAAGCCTGCAAAGGATTCCAACTGCCTAAATAAACTTCAGACTTTACAATTGCCAAATCATCAGCTTGGGAGGGATATCTTCTAGGATATTCATGAAAAATGGAAAGAACATTATCTCTTTGGCAGTCAGCTCTCAAGCACAGAAGAGAAGAGAATTACATTGTTTGTAATTCTGGATTTTTCTGGTAAAGATCTCAAAAATCAAGGTGTGACTTCTTTTGATGTTACTCACTAAGAATTGGACAAGTCTTCACATGAATTGCAAATCAAAATGCCAAGGAACTGTAAGTTCCGAGCATACCCTATAATTATTTTCCAAGCACTCATCAGAGTGAAAACTTTAAATCCAGTTTCTCCAGAGCTGGCCTTGGCCAAGGTGCTTGGTCTGAATGCAAATCAGGGTTGCCTGGAGAAAAGGACCTGGGGGTGTTGGTTGACTCTCAGCTGAACATGAACCAGCAGTGTACCCAGGTGGCCAAGAAGGCCAACAGCATCGTGGACTGTATCAGGAACAGTGTGGTGAGTAGGACCCGAGAGGTGATTGTCCCCCTGCACTCGGCATGTGTCCAGTTTTGGGCCCCTTACCACAAAAAAGACATTGAGGTGCTGGAGAGAGTCCAGAGAAGACCAACGAAGGTGGTGAGGGGTCTGGAGAATAAGTTGTATGAGGAGAGGCTGAGGGAGCTGGGGTTGTTCAGTCTGGAGAGGAGGAGGCTGAGGGAAGACCATATCACGCTTTATAACTACCTGAAGAGGGTGCAGAAAGGTGGAGGTTGGTCTCTTCTCCCAAGTCACAGGTGACAGGACTAGAGGAAATGGCCTTAGTTACGCCAGGGGAGGTTTAGATTGGATATTAGGAAACATTTCTTCACGGAAAGGGTTATCGGGCATTGGAATGGGCTGCCCAGGAAAGTGGTTGAGACACCATCCCTGGAGGTGTTCAAAAGACGGGTTGACATGGTCCTCAGGAATATGGTTTAGTGATTTTTCTTTTCTTTTTTTTTTTTTTTTTTTTTTGTCAGTTGGACAGTTAAGGTCGATTCTATGATTCTATGATAATATTTACTCAATGGCTCCTAAACACATGAATGAAAGCATCATAATTATTCCATGCAATTGCAGTTCTGAAGGTACTGGGCCTTGTGACAGTTTCCAATCATCTATTCCTACCTGACAGTATGTTTCCATATGCAATAAATCTGCTCTGAAAATATCCATTATAGCCAAGGCAGAAAAGATTTTGATTTTTGAAAGAACACAACCACCACCAGCACCACCCCAAGGTAAAGCAGAAGAACTACTGAAATTGCCAGAAGGTGTAAAGATGACTAGACAACTAAATTCTGCCAATTTCTTCTCGAGACTTGAAAAAGATAATATTAAAAGGATAAGAATGTTAGTTTGACTGAAAACAAAAGCAAAACTTGTTCTAAAGCCAGAACTGAGCTGGCCTTTCTTTCCAATATGTCCAAAGGATAATAAAATGAAACATCAGGAAAATATGATTTCTCACAATCATGGTAGTAATTACATCAAACTTTCTAAGAGAAGCTTGATATATATATTCAATAATGACAGAAATAAACACAGGAAAAAGGACCAAAAATCATGTGAGTTCAGATATTATAAAGCTGAAAAGAATTAGGAATGGCATCAACACTCACACAGAGATTCTCCAACAAGAATGACAAAGTACTTTACAAATTTGAACTAGCTAAGCATTCTTTTAGTGATTTGAGGAAACACGTCCCTTTGAATGAGAGATAATTGAGAGACAGAAAACCCGAGCACATCAGCAGAGGAGAAGGAATAATTCAGTTGCAAAGGTAGGAAAAGTCTCCTTTCTTTTCCCATTATAAAAGTTATGTTGGCATAAAAATGAAGCAAAGCAGCTTTGAGCCAATGTTCTCATCTGCTGTAGGCAGCAGCAAATATGACTATCCTGATAAACCATTTTTATTTTTTCCCTCATAAAATGCCTTATTCAGGACAGCACTGTTACTTAGGAAAGAAATGTAAGCACAGATGTGAGAATGTGTAAGCAAAAAATTCAGACAGTTCCCTGACATATTTTAGAATGTTGTGAACCTAAAATATTTCAAAAAATAATGCTGCATTAATGCTATGCTTAAGCTGTATAAGATTTGTGGGAAATACAGGGAGAAAGAGGCAAGAAACAGAAATATTGATATATTTTCTGGGCAGTGATGGCCTCAAAGAATTTCCTTTTCTATCTTAACAATGGAAGCTGCAAATATTCATTTGTTCTGAATCAAAGGCAAAATAAAAGTCCAAAAGACTGATCTGACCAGAGAGTAAAGCTAGAACTATGGTGGTCAAGAACAAGACAAAGAACCCCAAATTTTCTGTGTTTAACTAGCAAATCCTCCAAGGATGACAGGTAATGACTGGACTCTTGGCAGTTATATGATATTTTTTTTCTGTGTTATGATGCAACCCACAAATAAATATTACCAAATTTTGTGAAAGATGATGCTTTCTGTTTGATTCACTCTTTGTCCCTGATAAATAAAACCAGCAGGAGCTGTCCTGACTTCAGATATGCTAAAATGGTCACAGGTTAACATGAAGAGGCTGCAATGCTCCACCTTGTGATAGTGATGCTGGGTCTTCCCCTGAGAACAGCAGAGGCCAAAAGCCTGAGCTCAGAAAGTGAAGCCCTAAAAGTTGCTCCAGTTTAACTCACCTTGGACTTCTGCAAATGAAAACATGTCTCAGTCTCAGGGAAGGTCATAAAAATTATCTACATATTTAGAGCTCATGCTTAATTATCTCTGTCTTAACCTCTGTCATAGATGAGAAAGTCTCTTTTAACTCATTTTCAAGAAGACTATGTTGTTACCAACTGGACAGCATCATTTAATTCAGTTTTACTATGGTAATAACGCACAAAACAATGACAAAATGTGTCCTGATAGTTCCTTTCTGTATGATCTGCAACTTTCCATCTGCATCAGTCAAAAATAACGGCATGTTGATATGCCCTATTTCTCTTGACTTTAATACCTGTCCCAGGCTACTTAATTTTTGCTGGTTTGGGCTCCATCTTCATCTCCTCATTGTTCTTTGCAGCTCCTATGAAGCATTTCTATTTATCAAGAGATGGCACAAGTTCCAAGATCAAAAAGCAAATAAACCATTAATTAGGCCTGTACCAAATTAAAATGTCTCTAATCTTTCTACTTCTATCTTTATTTATTTTACTGATTTCGTGGCTGGAACAAGTCTAAATATAAACAAAACTTCCTCCACTGTCCATCCACACAGAGGAGACACAGGGCTTCCAGTAATTGTGCTGACATTGTTAAAGAAAACCTAGTGTTTGAAAATCCTGCAGTTTTCAACCTTTCCTAAATTATCACTCAAATGCTGTGAACTGGGATGAAATCAGACATCTTCAGCCCACTAAATAACACAGAAAATGGAGCATGTTTGCTGCTCCATTTAATACATCCTGTATCATATGGATGTATCCATATGATGGATGGATGGATACAGATGTGTCCATCTGATACATCTTCATAATTCTTCTGAAGGCTCTTAGAGGGGTGCTCCTGGGGCTCTCTCAGGCTAAGAATGTGGAAACATCTTAGAACATTTTGTCTAGCCATTGTGCATGGAACTTGCACGGCAGATAGAAGAGTTTCTTTTCTTCTAGAGAAGACTGTCAAGGTTGAATATCTGGAAACTCTTCACAGCCATATGTTTTTAAGACAGTAGCATTACCTCTTCCTGGAAGTGGTTGAAAAATCCATCTAGCAACCTTTCAGAAGCGAACACCACAACATTATCTAAGGGTAGACGGATGGATGGATAATTTCGTGTGTTCTTTATATTTCCAAACCCTGTAATTTTGCTTCTTTCTCCACCTAGGTGCAACATTAGCCAGCCCACACTCCAGACATAACAAAGTAGTAAATGCAACAAGGCAAGAGTTCTTAAAACTTACTGAAAAAATAGATTCTAAAAATGGCTAAACAAGATTGCAGTAATCTAGACACTGAAATACTGGGAAAGGCTTCTGGCCTACTTGTATCAAATAGTTTGTGAAAATTACTACTATGCTATTTCCACTGGCTCCAAAACACGCAGATATAAATTAATAGACAAAAATAAGGACAACTTCTGTTCTTCCCCAGGCCGTTAGCTTAAGACTGTGAGTTTTGTAACCCCCAATTTCTATCTGTGTATTAATGACCTGCGTATGTGGTTGATGGACCAACCAGACCTGGTGACAGAAAGGAAAGGTTTTGTTGTGCAGTTTTTTTTCTTCTAGCACAGCAAGAAAGAAATTTTAGTCCCTTGGGTCATTATAGACCCTGAGGCTCCTCAGAGTCACTATAGTCCTAGTAAAACGCAACATAAATTTCATCAAATTGATGGAGCTTTTACAAAAAAAAACTTGTGGAAAGGAATATTTCAATATCTAACCATCGTAATTTTCTAAGTGTATTACTGTAAGCTGCCTCTACACTACATAATTAACACAGTCATTAATGCTTTTTTACAGGAAACAAAATCTATGTCATGGGGATATGCTGACTTTATTTATTCACACAGCTATGCTAGCTACAAAAAGTCCATTATCATATTCCCTAATAATGTCCCATAATGGTGGTGAAAATCTGCCTGTGACTGAGAACAGTCACTGCACAAAAAAAGTATACGTTTGCATTTGGCCTCTCCCATATCCTTTCTGTATTCTTCAAGGCTAAAGGAGGCCACTGTGAGCTTCCTACGAGCTCTGAAACACAAGCTATAGCAATTTTGCCCAGTAATACCTGAAATGAAGGACATTAGGATATAGCCTGCCTTGCTGTACAAATAAACTCTCAACAAGCTTGATAACTGCTCATGGGACTAAACATCTTTTATAAAAGCTTCCAATCCAATCCTGATTTACTTATCTGAAGTGCTGAAAAACTAACAACTGATAGCCTGTTAGCCAATGGCTGCCCACTCCACTATTAAAAATCCATGTCATGTTCCTGAATTGCATTTTCCTGACTTGAGTCTTCAGACCTTGCATTTCGTTATGCCTCTACTAGCCATAAATAATAGTACAGTCTGTTCTTTCTGGGATTCTCTCTAGTGATACATCTCAGAGATAAGAGTTTCATTTGCTTCAGGCAAAAACTACGGTGAAAGCTTATTCTTTTCCAGCTCAGATTACTGTGCACCACACTGCACTTAGTACAAGAGCTGCAGCTTAGTATCAACCATTCTTTAACACTTGCCTTTACTCACACAGCGACGCTACGTGATCCCCCAGGTCCGGTGCTGTTGCACTCAAGTATCCCACTCCTGGCATTGTCACACTCAGAAAGTTACCCTTTAACAGGTTTGTTTGTGTCCTGGGGCTAATCCACCCAATTCCATCCACTCCCAGTACTGGCTACCCATGCAATATATCTGCCAGTTTCTGTTCTTTCCTGTGTGGGAAGCAATAATTGCCTGAAAATTAACTGAAAAATTCACAAAAATTTAGCGGATGGGGTAAGGCGATGTGGGAGGAAAGAAGGAGTTACTTTCTGCTTGCATTCTTCTCTTAAATGACTTCCATTGCATCTGCATGTCTCGCCTTCTAGTCTTTGTCTTTGCTTGTATAATATTGTACCTGTGGGAGCAAATCTCACAAGTATTGTGTTGCTGTGCCACCTTTCCCTCTTTTGGATTAAATTATTTGGGCTTTGACCCTCTTGAACTCACCAGGGCTCAGCTGCTGATCTCTAAATGACTGCTACTGGAGACAGCAATCCCTATTGTCAGCTAGCAAGAGTCTCCTCTTCCATCAGAATGGGCTGTATCTGTCTCACACACACATACAAAGCTCACAACTCCACCTGCACAATATCTGTGTGCCCAGGCTTTTCCTCCGCTCTCCCCAAATTAAAAGATAAAAAGATGCCATCTCACTTCTGGCTGTGAATATCCTCAAAGATCAAAGTCAGAAAATCAGAGAACTCAGTTTCCTGACACGTTGAGAGTGTCACATGGCTACCTGAAAGCAAGAAATAAGAATTTCCCCTTCATACTCCCCCAGATATTTCCTTCCCGTGCACAATTCTTGTCAGTTTTTGCAACTGATACAAGGTACACATTTTTGCAACGGCACAAGAGTAGAAGGTGTTGATAATGAGGAACTACTGAATTTTTCTGACACATTGGCCATGGTGACCTTACAGGGGATCACATCTGCACAGTTTTTTATTAAAAAAAAAGCAAAATTACAAGTGAAAACTCTCAGGACACCAGAACCAGAGGCAAATATTCATATACAGATACCCCTTAAAGATATACCTCTGCCCACCAGAGTATGTAAGAGAACAGAAACTCCAGCATCATTGTTGTTTTGTGGAACTGATGAGGCTCAACTATTTCATGCATTTTAAACATGGAAAGTCGTTGCTTCAAGGTTTTCCAGACTAGAATAAAAGCACAGACTAGTAGCTCTCCCTCTCCCAGGGAGAGAGGACACAAAAGATAATACAAATCGTAAGTTCTTCAATTTTTTGTCACCATACCACATAACGCCATTCAGAAATGCATCAAACACCATCACAAAGAGCATGGCCAGCAGGTCAAGAGAGGTTATCCTTCCCCTCTACTCTGCCCTGGTGAGGCCACATCTGGAGTACTGCGTCATGTTCTGGTTCAAAAAAGACAAAGAACTACTGGAGGGAGTCCAGCAGAGGGCTACAAAGATGATCTCTCTTATGAAGAAAGGCTGAGAGACCTGGGGCTGTTTAGCCTGGAGAAGAGAAGACTGAGAGGGGATCTCATCAATGCTTATAAATATCTCAACGGCGAGTGTCAAGAGGATGGGGCCAGACTTTTTTCAGTGGTGTCCAGCTACGGGACAACCGGCACAAACTGGAACACAAGAAATTCCATCTCAACATGAGGAAAAACTTCTTTACTGTGAGGGTGACAGAGCACTGGAACAGAGATGTGTTGGAGTCTCCTTCTCTGGAGATATCCAAAACCCACCCAGACATGTTCCTGTCCAGCCTGCTTTAGGTGAACTTGCTTTAGCAGGAGAGTTGGACTAGATGATCACTGAAGGTCCCTTCCAACTCCTACCATTCTGTCATTCTCTGTGATTCTGAGACATAAGGCTGTTTCCCTGAATATTCTTTCTCCACACCTGCTCCTGTTTGAATTTTAATTACTAAACCTACTTCTAAGATAAACATGTTGGAACAATGGCACAAGACAGAGTTGTGACACCATTTAACTCCATTTCTAGTCTGGCTTCTTATACAAGTTATTATTGCTTAACACTGACTGAGAAATTCTCGTATGGGACGTATGAAATGCTAACCTCAAAAATACAACTAAGAACCACTGAGGGAAAAATACTCAAAAGCAAAAACCGATATCCATCTATTTCTTTGTCCTGAGCTTCTTGGGCTATAGAATTATCAGTTCCCATCAGACCTCACACAAACAAATCTATCTGGTCAGTAGGTTGTAACATTGCTTTCTGCTGAGGACACGGTGACAAACAATAGCTTTGATCAACTAACCACTGCAAACTCGTATGTATTTATTTATTTATTTCTATTTTACATAGCAGGCATGGGTTTGCAACCAAAGGTCATTCAAAGAAAGCAATTTGGCCAGTGCCCAGTGCAGCAATGTTTAACACAGTACACTCTGTTCGACTATATTGGTGTTAGCAGTATCTGCCCTATGTCTATCAGAGGTTCTTATTATCTTTACTATAATTTATATTTTTGCTATGTTGTGTTATTTTTTACTCCAGCTTTTTGGACAGAAACGGGATGGGATGAGACTGGATAGCACAGGATAAACCTCTGCCTGGGAAATTTGATATATACCTTACATGCTTATTGTTTCAGTACCTGTTTCACTGACCATACAACTTTAGTGTTGTGTATATTTTTTTTAAATTTCAAATCCATGAGAAAACAAGTGATGCAGATAACTAGGGACACTGGAAGGCAACCTGACTGCAGTATATTTAGAGACAGAATCACCACAGGGATCTTTACAAACTAGTAATTTATTTTTTTTTTATTTTAATTGTGATTTTACAAACTAGATAGAATTATCTCTGTGTCATGACAGAACAACAGAGTGAATTTTTTTCCTCTTTCTATTTTTTCTAGTTCTGTTCTCGCCTTTGAAGCAGTGCTGCGTTACATATGTCCATTCTTACTCTACAGATCTGCTCCCACTGTGAGCAAGTGGACTCAGAGTCTCACTTGCTTCCTTGAAGGGAAATAAGATGTCACTATCTTCTGTCCAGGTTAGCTTTGCAGGCAGCTCAGGAAGAGTCTGTTCCCTTATGCACACCTTCCTGTGTTCATTTCAGTGAGGTGTGTATGTGCAAATCCATAGGGATTATAGAGTTAGTTGAGGTGTCATCAAGTGTGTAAAACACTCAGTGTTGTAACCAGGTGACTGAGGTAGAGTTGGAAAAATCAATACCCCTCATTCTCCTATGCCCTCATCCCATCACTGATGAAAATACTGATGTGATATAAAGCCTAAAAAAAGAAACATCACAGGCAGAAGAAAGCAAAATATTTAGGTCCATCATCTTTCAGTGAAGATGACACAAAGATGACCTAAGTTCCATGCTGTCCACTGACACTCTACATCTGATGTGAGCAAGGGAGTTTGAAAGGAGACTGTCTTTTCAACTGTTTATATTCTGTTCATATGGAATGGGCTCTCTTTTGGATGACTGTATGGTCCTTGAACGACCATTGTTGCCTTGCCACACATGACTTAGTTGTAGGCTTTTCATGCTTTTTTCTGAAACTGATGGTTTGACTCAGCTACAGACAAGATGCAGGAAATGTGCACTTGTGTTTCTAGTGGTCTTGCAGGCAACTGGTTGATAAGTCTTGTTCATACGCTCATGGCAAGAAAAATTGCTAGATCAATGCTTATGACATCACTTCCAGGTCAGTCTGATGGAGTCCTCAACAAGCTGTTTCACCCTCATCTGCAGCACGATCAGTGTTTTCGAATGCTCACAGTTTTAATCAACAAATCCACTGCTCATACAGGTCCGAGATCTTACCGCTTTACACTTAAGATATAATTTATTTTTGGTCTTACAGAGTTTTAAATCTTCTATAGGATGTTGGAAGATTTGGGTATAACAAAAGTTGAATGTGCTACTTTAAATTAAATGTTTCTTGCATGGTTATGCCCCTGGCAAATGGTACTGCCTACCAGAAAAATGGTGGGTTGGAGAGGAAGCCCAATCTAGAAACATTTTCATTGTCACTGAAGAGATTGTCAAGATGAATTCCTAAAAAAAAGATGTTTCTTTCTCAAAGTCTGCCAAAACCTCTACAACACCAAATGAGACAAGCCAAATGTGAAAAAAAACCCAAGAAAACCATAACCAAAAATCACTGATTTTAAAAAAGAAGAGAGCAGAGTATATTTCCACAGCTAAGAAAGAGAAAATAGAAGTCTTTACTCTGAAAGTTTCCTGCAGTGACTACGTGGATTGCAGCACTTCTCTCTGATTACATGTAAAGATAAGCCAGTATTAGATGAAGGGCTGGATATTTTCAACTATCTAATTCATTTCACCAAAAGAAATTCTCAACTGTTGAGAGTGAGTATTACATCATCATAAGGAATAAAAAAGAGTACAAATAAGTCTTTACTCATCATATTATGCAATAACTCCTGACAAAATTAAATAGGATGCCCCTAAGAAGAAAAAGCATATTAAACATCACAAACTTTTCTGATTAATTGTAGACATCTCAAAAATCTCAAATGAAACACTGGACCCTTCTGTCAGCTTGCAAAATTTCAGCAACAGGGAATGGGAAGCTTACAGGAGATACTGTGCCCACACTGCTGCAAGGAAGGAGTCGGATTTAGGATGTCTCAAAAGGAGACAAACAACCTGACAAGACTAATATAGAAAATTAATAATGACACTGGCCAGCAATTGTAAAGAAAGGCAAAATCAAGCATGATTTTGTGTTTTCATAAAACCATCTAAGCTACCCTCTTTCTGTTGTATCTGGAACATCTTAGGCATGAACTCAAGTGATCCTTGATAACTTAGCTGGAAACTCATTCGTCTCCATTCTCCATTACAGAATTTGTAAACAATGACAACACACACTTGGCAGAATTCACTACACCAGGAGGGTTAGAAGAATGAGTTCACACTCCTTACTAAGTCTCCTACAGTATGCCAAGACCACAAAAAAGAGTACTCCAATCATATCAGATCAACAACAGCATCACAGAAAACCAGAAGGGGCCCCAGAGACCAGATAATCCATCTTTTAACCACAAACCAAGTTTAATCATAGCTAATCACTCCTAACAGACGCATGTCTGGACCCCATGGGAAACTGCCCTTAGGGACAAGGGAGCAGAA
>BJBW01012001.1:0-43139 GCA_004320125.1 Scolopax mira
GTGTATGGAAAACAAACCAATGTACTGTATTGCCTCCTGCTCTATGCAGACTCCCAGTTCCATTCAGCCAGCAGATTCCTGTTTTATATCCTAGGGCATTCTTGTACATCTTAAACTTCACTACTCCCAGTTCCATTTAATCTCCCCTCCTCTAATTAGAATACTTGTTGAAGGAATTCAGATTATGAATTAACACTCAATTTCTGAGTATCAGCTTGTGTCATCTTTGTCCTTTGAGTCTGTTGCATCAAAGCTTTGAAACATCCCTCTTCGTGCTTTGGGGGAAGAGGGGTTTTTACCCAGTGTGACTATAAAATTGTCAGTAACTTCACTGACTGCAAGTAGTTTGCCTGTTGTGAATGAAATTCTTCACACTCGTTGTGTGTGTGCCATGTAAATGATATTTTGTAACATACTGGGATTGAGGGATTTATTTTCATAAAATGAATCTCATCTTGACGCAGGCTAGACGTGATGGCAGGCACATTTAGAGATGATGTATTTGCAGTAGATGATCTATTAATATTTTCTGCTGGAGGTGATACATGCTGAATTTAAGTTTCTTCTCCAGTGGTGGCTGCTCACCTGGGTATGTTAATGCTGAAATGTACAGTAACACGGGACTGAAGTGAGTTGGTTCAAATATACTAATGACACTGAGTTCCTACTACATCATGTAGATATACTCTTGAAGCTGTAGCCACTCCCCTGTCATCTGTTCAGCTTTTTTTTTTTAAGTTTAGCATTAAATTCCTAAGATGAAAGTAGTCGGAGGTAGTTGTGTTAGTATCAGACTGAGTTGGTGAAAATACTGTTGCCTTCAGCAATAACAACTATTGACATTTCCTTAACACAAGGTTATGGAACGATGTGCTCTGTCACCAGCCAAATGTCACTTCAGAGCAGCAGCAGGGATAAGGTTATATGAAAGGCACAGACCTGGCAAATAAGCAAAGCTAAATTATGGAGCTATACTGAGATTAAGTGTAATAAACCCAGAGGGTTTAATTTTGGCTGCTAGTCCTAAATAGTGTATTTGAACTAATATTTACAACTATTTATAGACAATAGCAAGTCTGCAATAGGGCAAGGGCAAATCTGAAACAGATGAGCACACTGTGTTTATGTAACTCCTAAACTCCTTATGTTGGGAGGAGAAAGAGCAGCCAATGGTTGCTTATTGACATTGAAAGAAACAGAAATATAAGGGAATCAATTATTCCTCTGCACAGCTTCTAGTCACCTCTACAGAGGGTGATGCCCAATACACCTGTATGAAGGACTGATGAATACCTGAATTTATACTAATTAACACACTGATAATAAGTTGGACCTTTATTTATTCTGCTTGGCTGGTATGAAGTTTACTCTTGTCTCAATGTCAGAGATGCTGTTTGATGTGTGGGCTTGTTACTTCTGTGTGTCTTAAAATTATCTTTTGGGATGAATTTGGGGTAAAGACTCAAGTCAGCACGATTTTCCTAAAAGGTGGTAGGGATCACCTCTTGAGCCCATGCTTCCTGTAGCTTTTTTTATTTGCTTCCCAATGTGATTAAGATACAAATAAAGAAATTGCTAATGGGTATGGAAAAACTGGATGCTTTCTATCTTTAAACTGTAGAAAAAATTGGCTTTTTTTTTTTCCCCCCTTTGAGTTCATGCTTGATGTAATTTTCAAAGTTATTTTCATTTTCTTCTTACCCAGTTCATTAAACATTGAAAGTTGACTGCAACCTCAGAAGCAGCAGCCTGCCTTCCCAGTAACAAAAACTGTTTGACTCTCTCAAAACCAAATACAACATAGTATTTTCTTTAGGGCACAGGGCTCTTAAGTAATTCCTTGTTTCTGGTTTCCTTCAGCAGCTTGTGCTGATATGCTTGGATTTTTTCAAGTGCTAATAAATGAAACTAAAGCCAAGTCCTTATTAGTGCCCTCTTTCAGAGGTCAATCGTCGCCTTAAAATAGAGTGAAATATTATTTCAACAAACTAAGAATTTCTCTGTTAACTTGTGTATGTGGTATTTTTATAAGTGTAGTGTAACTGTGTCTCTCTTCTCTGTGCTGCCAGGGATGAGGGAGGATTCCTACTTCTTTGGAATGCGAGGCCTCGGTCACTATGGCTGCATCCCGCAGGACGGAGGACAGTTCTTACTCTACTCTATAAATGGAGACAGCAGTTTAAAGAGGTGTTTTGCAGAGGAAGATTTTCATGAAATAATTGACTTCAACGATCTTCCAAATTCTCTCTTTGCTTGTAATGTTCACCAGTCCGTGTTTGAAGATGAGGACAGTAAGGTACAGTGTCAGTTTCCATATTTTCAATGTACAAGAAACATAATGTTGGTGTTTACTGCAGTTTCAATGAAACAGATTTATCTGTCATGTACAAAGAAACTGGATCACAAACATGACATCTTTCTAAGCCATGATGTCTATTTCAAGAGCTTAACAGTCTTTTTGTCAACTGCAGTAAACAAAAATGGTGTTCTTTTGTTCAGGTTTGCGGAATACTGAAATGTGGGTACATGTCTTCATAACAACCATAGTTGCAGTCACGATGGAGGTGGCAAAGTTAAATGTGAGAGTTTTTCCTGCTTGCTGGGAAATGTACTACTCTGATGGGAGACTGCC
Source organism: Scolopax mira (assembly GCA_004320125.1). NCBI lineage: Eukaryota > Metazoa > Chordata > Aves > Charadriiformes > Scolopacidae > Scolopax > Scolopax mira. The sequence continues at coordinate 2,633 of BJBW01012001.1, forward strand.
TTGTATTTTCTCATTGAATCATTTAGGTTGGAAAGGACTTTTAAGAACACTGGGTCCATTCATCAACCTAACACTGGCAAGTCCATCACTAGCCATGTCCCTCAGCACCACATTTACGTGTCTCTTAAATGCCTCCAGGGATGTTGATTCCTTGGGCAGCCTGTTTTAAAGCTTGATAAACGTTTTAGTGAGAAATCTTTCCTTGAATCTAGTCTAAACCTTCCCTGGTGCAATTTGAGGCTGTTTCCTCTCATCCTATTACTTGTTACAAGAGATGGCCACCCACCTTGCTACAACCTCCTTTCAGGTAGTTGTAAAGTATGATAAGATCTCTAGTGTTTTAAGCTATGTAAAATATTATTTTATTTGGAAAAATCTAAAATTAATGGTAGTGAGAACAAACACAAGAGGAACTGCCTGAGAATTATTTTTTTAACTCTGCAATTAGTCTAAAAAACCATTGAAACAATGTCCTCCTAAAATTAAAAAAAAAATAAATCAACTTTTGCAGGAAGTGTTCAGCTCCTGCTTCTTAGCCTAGTAAGCTTCCTCATAGATAAGTCAGGAATATAAAACTGGTAGCTTGGGGCTTTATTTTCTGATGAAATTAGTGTAGGCTAACTGTTACAGGAACATCTGAGCTACTTGAGTCTCTCATCCAGAATTTTCCATTTGTAAACAAGCCGGCAGTGGTAAAGTGGGTTTTGGCTGGAACTGGCTGATGAGGTAGATTCACTAGGTCCAAAGGTGTCCAGGTTGAACAAGGGGTCTTTAGTGGGGAAATTACCAGATGACAGGAAAATGAAAGACTTTTAAGGATACAGGTTTCTAGTTTAAGGTACTGGATGTGCTGCCTGTTGAGGCTGCACAATTACAATTGTTTGTGTTTTAACTTTTAGACATCTTTGTCTTCCATAATGATGTCTTATGTATGTTTGAGTACTACAAGTTAAAAGAAAAGTTCATACCACAGCACTAAACAAAATGGTCTTGCATATAAATAAAAAAATCCTACACTTTCAGTTGCAGTCTTGGAAAACAGTGCACCATTTTATTGTATTTAAGTCCATTTGCTAACACGCATCTTGCACTTTTTGTGCCATTTTGTGGTATTTTATAACCATCTGGTAAAGAACTTCACTGAAGTTGACGGGGTCTGAAAATCCAATTTTAAAGGAAGAAAAAGAGTCTGCCTAGAACTAAAGAATCTCTCTCCGTCCTGCAGAGGTTCTGTCCCCGTTTGCTCCTGAGCTTTCCCTTTTGGGAGCTGTATTCTAGTACTTAGCTGGTGGCTTGGGAAATGGACTGGGTGATTCTGTAAGTATCTTTGGGGATGGCAACCCCCACAGACCTGCAGGACTTGAGGATGTGTCTTAAGAACAGCAGCTGGGTTGTGGAGGTGGGTGTTCTCTTCCCTGTGCAGGTCTGTGAACTGTCAATGACATGGATTGAACAGCTCTGTTTGCAGGTAAGCAGTTACTCCTCTAAGTCTATATTTAACCAGATGGGATTACCTTCAGATGTCTCATTAAATCCAAGGACCCCGGGAGCTGATTATGATTTCTCTTACTCCTGTAGAACATGGACTTGTGTTCCTAGTTGATTAAGGCTTGTAATCCTTGCTATTATTATCTCTTGCTGCAGGATAAGTGTTCATGAATGCAATATAAAATATTGTCAAGTTACTAAGCTAAAGTTTAAAATCTCTACACAATCACACGTATTAAAATGCTGCAAACTATCATATTTTCAATTATATACTGATCCAATGTATACTGATCCAATGTATACGGATCAACAAATTTTTTATATTTTGTTAAAGAATGTGTTTGGTTTGGTATAACGTAATGGTTATATTTACAGTAGTTTCATTGTGTTATCCATTCTACAGAAAGTAAAGTTTTTTTGCAATGTATATTTGACTTACTCCTGAGCTATGCTTTTAGGAGGAAAATAGAGATATGATTGGTTTGGAAGTTACAAATTGGCTAGTAAAGAAAGCCACAGAAACCTGTCATTTTAAATGGTGGTTTTGATTTGGTGTGTGAACTTGCTGTGCAAGTAATAGTTAAGTAGATAAACTTCTGAGTGGCTCTGGCATGCAACAGTATTAATGTAAAGAATTTGTGCTGACAGCTCTGAAGTTACATAAAGTGTCAGAGGCTGAACTGTCAGGTTCAAACTGCTAACAAATATCTAAGCAATGTAGTCATTAAAGATAGGTTTTAAAAGCAGATGCCTTAAAAAAAATAATAATTTGAAGGTATGTAACTACTTTGTATCAGATATAGGTTAAATTCTGTTTTGTGCTTGAGTAGGGGCTTGCAACAGCCCCAAGGGAACGTGTAGCTGCACGTAGACCTGTTCTGTGGATGTGTTGATGCCCTTTGTCTGTTCTTACTGTGTCCTGTAGCAGATAGACCCTCTCACTGGCACTGTGTGGCTGTCCTGCACTTCTTAGAAAGGACTCTCTGTTGCCTACCAGGAGTGAGGATGGCATCTGCAGGGAGCTGGAGTTTGGACCTCTATTTTCTGAAGATGAGGAATTCTTGCATCTGAAGGCCATGTCCTTTACAGATGAAGAAACTGTATCAGGCCAGGCTTGAGGCTTCTCCTGACTGGCACCCTAAGCTCTTGAGGTAGACAGAGTAAAGTCCTTACAAAGAGCTGTGGACCCTGGGATCTGAAGACAAGTATTACCATGTGGCTTAAAGGAAGCTGCTCAGGACTGACTGCCTGTTCTTAAACACTGGCAGAAGAAAGAATTTCTTCTGATTTTTAGAGAGTGGAGCAGCTGGTCAAAAAATACTTCCCTACCTTTCAGACCTGTGTTCTTGGAAAGAAATCTCTCCTTAGGTCAGGGGAATGCCCTGGATAGCTGGGCTAATAATATGGGCATTTAAGGATTTGCAGAGGACAGCTTAGCAACTTCAACGTGCTAACAGCTTGCTACAACTGAAGGGAGGTGGTTGTGTTTATCTCCACTCCTGTTATGGACAGCCTGCTCCTTTGTACAGAAAACAAAATTGTACCTTTTTAATGTGACTAGAAGATACTGGGCTTTTTAGTTTTTAGTGAATGAAGAACAAAGGTGTGGAGAAGTAGATGATCCAGCAGGACTGTTGCATGGCTGGAATCGTATTCAGTTGTGTCCCCACCATGATCCTGTGTTCTGACCATTTGTTTTGGCATATAAGTTTTTAGTGGTAGGGGCAGATTTTGGTGTTTTGGTTGGATTTTTTTGAGTGTACAGCAATGGCTTTCAGTACTTAAAGGGGGCTTATAAGAAAGATGGGGGACAGACTTCTTAGCAGGACTTGTTGCAATAGGGCAAGGGGTAGTGGCTTTAAACTGAAAGAGGGAAGATTTGGACTAGATATAAGGAAGAAATTGTTTACACTGAGGGTGGTAAAATCCTGGCCCAGGTTGCCCAGAGAGGCTGTAGATGCCCCATCCCTGGAAATGTTCAAGGTTAAGTTGGATGGGGCTCTGAGCAACCTGATCTAGTTGAAGATGTCCCAGCAATGAGCGGGGACCATGGAAGGTTCCTTCCAACCAAAACCAATCTATGATTCTGTGATTTGCTTGGGTTATGGAAGTTTTATTGTAAAGAAGCTAAGAATAAAATTACTCCTAAACCCTGGCATTTGCCACATGTCTCTTGGAAAAACTGATGGGAGTTACTTATGTGAGCAAGATATGGCAAAATTGAGACTGTTATTTTTGGCTGACAGTGTGACTGGGGAGGTGCTGCTCATCTTATCTTTCCTGATAAAGCAATTGTGGTGTCGAGCCGAAGGGCATGACTGTGATTACTCTAAGGGTGGATGTGTGTGTGCTTTAACAGTTTATTGCTACATGTAGCCCTCAGGCTCTCCAGATAGTAACCCTTTTGTTGTGCTTTTGTTATGGGTATGTTACGGTTTTGTAAACCCAACCTTTCTGTGAGGGGACTGTAACTTCCTTCAGGCTGCAACTGGTAAGCACACTGTCAAAGGGTAGCAGATATCTTTGTCTTTTAAGATGGTTTCTTCAGATGCTGTAACGCCTCAGGAGATGCTTACACAAAACTGTCACTGTTAGAACATGCTTACGTCAGGGAAGGATGTATTTCCTCAAGCTGTTTAGGTGCTGTATGCTCTTTTTTTTTTTTTCTACTGTTTTTGCTCAAATTGGAAGAGGCATCTGTGAAGCTTGATAATTTAATTTTGGATAAAGAGTGATGAATCAGTTTCTGAGCGTTTTGGTTATGATGGAGCTGCTTAGCAAATGATAGCCAAAGTCCATTAAGTGCTTTTTCTTGCCAATGTAATTCAAACCAATAGGAGATATTATTTCTGCATGAGAAAATAGTCACCAAATGTGTCCAGCTCTGGACTCTGTAATGCAAGGAAGACATGGAGATACTGGAGAGAGTGCAGTGAAGGGACAGTAAGACAATGAAGGTACTGGAGCATCCCTCCTATGAAGAAAGGCCAAGAGGGGGATATTATCAGTGTGTATTAGTGCCCAAAGAAGACAGAGCCACGTTCTTTTCAGTGGTGCAGTACCAGAGCCCATGAGCACAATCTGAAACACAGGAGGCTCCCTCTGAACATCTGGAAGCACTTTTTTTTTTGTAACATGAGAGTGGCTGAGCACTGGCTGGGCAGCTGGCTCTAGGGGGCCCTGTTTGAGCTGGGGTGGATTGGAGAAGATCTCCAGAGGTCCCCTCCGACCTCCACCAGTCTGTGCTCTTGGGAATATATGTATAAGTGTACCCTGCTCTAAGGATGGGGAGGGTCAGTGTGTGAATGCAAGACTGGGGAATGAAGGTGATTAAAAAAAAATAAAAATTAAAATAAACATATGCCTTTCCTGAACATAAGCTTAATGGAGGCAGGGTGAGGAAGGGATGACTGAAGAAGTTAAACTACTAAGTCAATAGAAAAAATACTTTTATGTGGCAGGACTTTATTATTAAAAGAGTTACTGTTTTCATAATGGATTCTTTCACATTACAACTTAATTTAATTTACGTATATTGGATAACCATGTGCTTTTCCTACAGAAGCCTGTATTAGACTACCTTTGACCTTTTTTTATAAGATGTATTATGGAGCTTTGGCCTTTAAAAATACTAAAGGCTACCTCAGGTGACTGCTGGAATACTTGTCCAAGGATGATGCTTTAAGAGAATTCTCTGGCCTTACTTGGAAAGGCTTTTTTTTTTTTCCTTTGTTCTTACATTCAGCTTTTCCAACAAGACACATCTTCATCCTGCTATTTTTACATTTAAGGTGCAGTAAAAGACACCAGACTGTTCAGTGGACTGCTGTGTTGCCTTTTAGCTTTTCTACATTAATTCTGGAGCTGAAACTTTCTACTGATGCTTCTGAAGCACATAATTGAAACGTGTCTGTTCAGTTTTCCTTCTAAACAAAGTGGAGCCGGTGTGTCTGCTGCCACGTGTGAAATGTTTCTCTGGGTCTGTTTTCCTAGAGGTGAATCCCAGAAGATGCTCAAGGAGACAGGCTTTATTCCTGCAGGGGAAGATCTGTTCCTTTCGCCTTCATTTTTTAATTTTTTTTTTTTTAAAAAAAAACTAGATAGTGAAGTCAAAACCTCTTTGGTCATATTACATCACTGAAGCCTCTAGGTGTTGAGTCATCATTCTATTTAGAGGGTGGCACAATTCTTTTTAGCCAATATTAGGACTCAGTGGAAGGTCACCCCAGCGAAGATGAGGTCACTGCTCCAAGGCTGGAAAGGAATGCAGGCTTCATTCTGCCTTCCTGGTACACTTGCTGTTGCTTTGTTTTATTTTCAGTTTTTCTACCTTTTAAGGTTGTCGTCTGTGGATGTGATAATGTTATCAGGAACTGCCACTTGAAGCAGACCATGCCTTGTGCTGTGGAATCCTTGCCTGCTCAGTTCATTATGCTTTGTAAATGGGATGAATGTGATTCCCTGTCATTCTGTAAAAATGGAAGTGTTTCTTTAGTATACACTGTATATGCATCTAGGAAAGTGAAAAGACAGAGTTGCAAAGAGGGGCTGCAGAAGCAGTGTCCTTCAGCACTGCATGAATCATAGCTGCCCTCCAGGAATCCCACCTTGTGCTTCTTCCTGGGCAGTGCTTTACAGACATCTAAGAACTCCTTTTTTTGTGCGATTATGAAAGCACTATAATTCTGTGAAATATAGCTAAAGGAGCCTGTTCCTTCTCTGAGAAGTAAGCTGTCTAAAAAAAAAATGATTTTCTATGGCATTTATATTTTATTCTGTAACTCATTTCAAATACTTTATTGCACTGATAAGGTTCACAGAGACAGTTATTTCAGCTGAAAGTGAAATAACTTACATAGAGGTTCACAAGTGCCTGTGAACCTCTATGCTCTGCATCTGAGATCCCATCTGACTGCTGGAGGGATAATCCCAACTTTTTCATCCCCCCCATTATGTGAGTCCTCTCTACAACCTAAAAGACCTGTTGATATTTGCCATTCATAAACTTACCTGAGGTTACTTTCTGTGGTATAGCAGCTGGGTTGTGTTGGTCAACTAGGTATTGACAGGTGGAAAGGGATGCTGGTGTGACAGCTCCTCTGGATGGCTGTTGTTTCTGTGCTTTACTCAGGAGTTGTGAGTTATGTTGAGGAGCTCAGATAACAAAACTGGTCACTTCATGAAGTGGGATGTGCTGTATCATATGAAATGTCTAAACATGAGTGGCACTGGGATGAATGGCACTCCTATCCAAAATATAGGAGTGACTACAACTCCCTAGGAGTAGAGAGCCACAGTCACAGGAAGGTGCTCGGGTTTTACTGGAGAAAGAGCAATAGTGAAGTTAACCTTCAGTAGTAGATTTGGGATCTACTGAGTGTTCATTCTGGTTGGAGAGAAGAAAATGAATTCATTTTGATTGGTATGATTTTTGTATTTAAAATTTTAATAGATAAGGAGTTTATTTAAGGTTATTCACTTTGCTGTTAACAAGACAACTTGCTGAGGTTACTAAAAGCAGCTTATGTATTTACATATATTTATAGGGTCTGACGCTAATTTTCTCTGAGGTGATCTGCAGAATTTCTAATGTAACTGTAAGAAGTCGTTAGTCTCGTCTGGTTTTGGCTGTTATTGAAAGGTTTTATAATTTCTAATGTATTCCTGGAAAAATGCCTAAGCTTTATGATTTGATAGCCTTTGAAGGCTACACCAAGGGTATGATGAGATCGTGCAGATGTAACGGCACAGTCAAGTTGAATCTGTGCCCACTTCATCCCACGCAAGTAGAAGGTATTCTTGACCACAGTGATGCTGTTGGCATCCAGGAATTACTGAGCTCCAAATATTTCTTAGTTCAATCAATTTTCAATTCCCATTCTGAAAATGTGTTGGTTTGTTGTTTGCGTTTTTTCTTTTAAACGACAAAAAAAACTTGAACCAGCCAAAGTAACAAGTATTTCTGGGTCTGAAACATCACAGTCTGTAATGTGGATGCTGTCTAGTAATTTATTGGGGTTATTTTCCCATCTGTGTGGAGGGTCCTTGGTAGCACCAATGCCCTTGTTTCGATGGGAGATCATGCCTGGCAAAAGACCAACTGGGTTAAAGGTAGGTCTGCATTCCTTGCAGCTGAAACTTGGGAGTAGTGCTTCAAAGCATCTAACTATACTAGTTGTTTGTAAATTACAAAAATAAACTGATTAATGTTCTTTCCAGAGCGCACAAGACAGCAGTTACTGTCTGCTTTTTAAATTTGGAAACGTACTTTTCTCCTTAAGAGTAACTATGGAAAAAATTCTTCTAGGATTGGCTTTTGGTGGACATGCTCTACTCGGCAGTCTAGAGGGAACACGTTATCTCAAGAAACCAGGGTGGGTGGGAAATCTTTCCTGGGAAAGGACCATTCAGGGCAAGTACTTTGATTTTTATTTTTTTTTGGTACAGGAATATAATTTTCTTATCAGTTCTGCTAAAGTATACAGAGTTCTGAATAATAAAACATTTTAACAAAGATGTTGGTAAATCCACGCCAAGGTTTATGAGGACCTTCCATTCTGGCATGAGAAAACAGAGGCTCTGGGAACCAGAGGGAATTGCAAGGTCTTCTCTGGAAGTCGGTAAAGAATCATGCTGTTAATGACTCCTTTCTCTAGGAAAATGGATTCTGCAGTTTTGTCTCCTGTATAAGGTTGAACTAAATTGCTGAACTCAAATGCCTTTTGATCTCTGAGGAAGTTGAGATCTGGCCTGACATGTTGGGGCTACTGTGCCTTTCCTCTCAATTTGCTACAGGTGTCAGCTGGGAACCTGAGGTCAGCCAAGGAGTCACGCTGACTGAAGTTCTGTTGTTGGTGTTTTCCCTCTGTCTGTCCTGCTTGAAAATATTTAAGAGTTTGACTGCACATCCATGGAATACTGAATCTTTTTTTTTTTCCAGGATAATAGCTGGCTATGTTGCTTTCTGGGATGATAAAAGAACTTATCAGAAATCCTTCTGTGCCATTTTATACCGTTTCCTATTTAGCCAATTTACGAGGCCCTGATTTATTGTAACTGGTGATACTTGCTATTCTTGACCTGTATATTTTTTTGGCTTTTTTTTTCTTGTCTGGCAATTGAAGGCACGTTGGTGTGAATCAATATAAAAGCTGAGAAGATAGGCACCATGTCATACTTGGAATAAACCACAGCAATGACTTCTACAGGAACTCCCTTGCATTTAATGAAAACTTTTATGTTGGCACAGTGTATTAAAGGAAGAAGTTGACCTTTCTGGTATCTTCAGACACAAGCAATTTTTTTCAAGGGAAAAACTTGTCCTTATGTAGTTTATAGAAAAGTCTTTGGTTTGTGTGAAGTAGTTCTTATCAGCCAATGGCTGATAATAATGGAACACAGATTTGCCCATCTCCCTCCAACTGTCATTCTGAAGTCAACAAAAAAAATATTTTTCTAGCTGATAGTAATCAAAAAGTGCAGTAAAGCTGTTCTAATGTCATTAGGGCAGCAGCTGTTCCTTATTTTAATACCATCAGAAGTTCTAATCCATCCACAAGTTCTGATATCAGTTTTCTGGCCCAAGGAAAAGGCTTCTAAGTGAAGGTCAACCTTCATTACCAATGCATAAAGACGTTGCATTTACAGAAGCTATGTTCTGGCTTAATTGCATTCAAACCAGTAAATTTCCAACTCCACTGGTTATTTAAGGGAATTTCTAGAATGTTTAATAGAAAATATATGTTAAGAACACTGCACCAGAGTTTAATGCAATTAATAAGTCAGTGTTTCATAGAGGTAGGAAAAAACTTAATGCGTGAAGAGGAATGTCATCTTGGAATATGATTTGAGGTAAAACAGGGGAGAAGAGAGAGACAGCAGCTTTGGGATGGTGGCACAGGTTAAGATAAATTCCTCACGGTCTTACAAGGGTAAGAGATCATATTCAGAGTTTAATCAAGGTGAAATTAATTATCTGTTACTTCTCTGCATTTGAAAACAGTTCTCTGGTGCCAGATAAATTCATGCTTCTTGGCGGTTGATAGAAGTTTCAGCATTTGCTGCAATTGTATTCTCAGATCCAATCCTTGAGCAACAGATCTACTGATAAACTGTACTATTCTGTCAGCTGAGCATTTTGTTCAAATTCTTAGTTTCCTGGGTCATAGGAGTGTGTGAGTAGTTTTAAAAATAATGTATCTTGTACTACTTTTATTGCCTTGCTTTAATACGATTACTTTTTACTTTAAGTTCTTCTGCTCTAATTTGATTGCATTTTATGGATACTTTACCCTGCTTAAATTACACAACTTTAGTACTGGGCTTTGAAACTTAATACAGGAGGAGATATGGTAGATGTAACGGGTCTGTCTCAGAGGGATAAGAGAAACCTTCTCCATGTGATGGAGACAAATGAGCTGGAAGTTCAGACGACAGTAGGACAGGAAAAAGAAATGACAGTATTCCTGGCAAGAGAACAATGGAGGCATCTATTACACTGCATCAGGGTGGATTCAATTCAGTATGTGTTATCTCTAATTGATTTTGCAGTTAGTTTAAAAAGCATAAAGACCTGGTTAAGAATGCTGCATCCAGTCACCTAGAAATTTTGCATTTAATGGTGCTGGAACTAGTATTGAGGCGAAATATAGTAGTTTCATTCCTGTGTTTCCAGGGTGGGGCTGGCTTGGAAGGGAAAATCAAAACCAAAAATTTTGTAAGATGTAAGATGCTGAGGAAATAAAGTACCAGCCCCTGGCTGAGTGGGAGTGGGCTCTGGTTTAAAGCCTGAGTAGCAGACTGGTGTGTACCATGGGGCTGACTTCTAAATGCCATGATAAAACTCAAGCAATGCTTGCCTCTTCTGTTCATAGTCTTTGTGACTCCTCTGAAGATAAGAGTTTGGGAACTAGAGGTCATTTCAAATTTACTCTATTTTGGCAGTGGTTGCTTTCGCTTTCTTGCCTTTGTAAAGCTTTTGGGTGGATTCTCCCAAGAACATCTGTTTAATAAGCACAGAGAAGATTCAGGTTGTGTGAGGAAATATATTTAAATGAATAACTTCCAGACCCATCTTTGTTATCTACTAGTGATCTTTGTCCTCTGAATAGATGTGTGTGGCTGCTTCTCACCATCTGATTGAAAGTGGTGCCCATGGTGGTCATGGGCAGTTCCTGGTTCCTTTAAAGCCCACTGCTCTCAACAGGAATTGCAGAAATACATCACAGAGCAGTGTTACACTGTCTTTCCTTCCCATGTCCTTCTGCAAATCCCTGTATCTTTGGTATCTGTAACTACAAATCTTCCTTGCCACTACAACCAGTTCATTTCAGGTGTTTCTTTAAATGTAGTGTCCCTTATACCTGCTGTGTGTTCTGTAACTCAGCTCCTGATAAGAGCATTTTAATTTTGTTTTGAGTTAGAGGGAGAAACACGTAGCACAGGGGTGGTTTTTTTTGAAAGATAATTTGTCTTTTTTTCTGTTCTATTATTTAAACCATTTGGAACTAGAGCTTGTACCTTTTAATAACTATTTCCAAAATAAATCACTCTAAGTCATTACTGACTGTCTTTATCACCCTTATAGTTTTGAAACTGAGGTTTTTCTAACTCCCTGCTGTTTTATGACCTACATGTAGCAGAGACAGGCTGTCTTGTGTATGTATTTAAATTCTGAGAACTTCTTGGGAAGGTGACTGTCACTTGCTGAAGCATAGTTCACATTATCTATTCGAAACTCTAGGTTTTCTGTTGATGTAAAATGTATCAGATTGACATTATGTAGTGACAATGAAAAAAAAGGCATTTAAAACGGCTTGTCCAAACCACATATCTGCATTTCATATTTACTTCAGGTCTAAGAATTAAATCCTTATCTAATATTTGCCAGTCTTAAACCACAGAGAGGAATGTATGCCTTATCTATACCTCTACTGAATACACTACAAAATAAGATGAGACTTTATTTTAATTCCTATCTTCCATTCCCTGTACAATCTTGATATTTTTCCAGCTCATTCTTTCTTTTTGTGGGTGGGTTTTTTTTTTCCTGTTTGTAGGACTTGCACAGAACTACACATTGGAATTATTCCAATGTAAAAAAAAAAAAACCAGACTACTAACTAGTCTCTGGTTTTATATCTGAAGGTGGGGTGGGTGGAGTCTGAACACAAACATTAACAGATACTGGAGTCTCAGAAAATGCTTCATAAGCTGAAAGGCAAATGAGGACAGTGACTGTTTTAGGATTTTGTCTTACACACCCCACAAATACGCAGTCTACAGTTCCTGGATAGGCTGATCTCCTTGAACTACTTTGTACCTACCTTGCTTTTTCTTCTATGCCTGCATTAGCAGTTAATGCCCTCCCTGCCTTAGTTTTGAAGGATTTCAGCTGTTCTCTATTCGTGTTCTTGTAGCTATTAACCCCAGACCATGGGTTGTGTCAGTATGCTGTGATACTGATTTTTTTAGGAAGACTTTAGAGTCTTGTTAATACTTTTGGTATGTCTGAGTTTTCAGGCACACCTGAATCACCATCTATATACAGATTATTTTTTCTCTTTTTCATTGAGATCATGTCTTAGGTGTGTGTAGGGTGAACGTGAGTATTTAAACACAGATGTATCACTTATCAAAACTTGAATAAAACACTGATATTTCAGATTAAAACTAGGAAAGTGAAATGCGGTGTTCCACTTCTTTCCGATCTCTCCTTGCACCTAATAATGCAGCGAGTCACCTTGCTAGCAAAGATAAACTTATGTCCATTTAGACTATTTACATTGTGAGAAGGAAAATCCCAGTTGGTACAGAAAAAAAACCCACATGCTTTCTGTACATAATCCACTGTGAACTAAGGGAACATCAGAATGTGTGTGCTGGGGTTGTACCGAGTGCCATGGGTGCCATCTGCTGACTCCTTCATGTACCACAGAGCTCTTCAGCTGGGGGAAGGAGGAAAGATAACATATGTTAAGGAATGTAGTTTTAAATACCCTACCATTCGAATCCTACATACAATTTTTAATCCTTGCTGGTTCTGTGCAATGTGGTAAAATAGATTCTGTTGTCCTCAGTGAATGTACCAGTGGTGCTGCCAGGTAGGGTGGTATAAATAGTCGGCTATACCTGATTTAGTAACAAAGCTGAGAGGAAGGGCAAACGGGAGGAGTGCAGATTAGCCAGACCCTAGAGTAGTTTATGGCCTATTTATTAAATTGGATTTAAAATGAAACTTCTGTTTTGTCTCTGCACATCATAGTTTTCTCTAAAACCAACATTGATGTCTTGTTTTGGGTCATTCAACTGAATGTCAGTGAGAATCTGCTGAGAAGAAATTAAATCTTAATAAGCATGACAATGTGATATCTAGTGCTATAGTCTTAGGCTGTGTGGCTGCTGCAAATCAAATAATGTTCTGGCAAGGGTTCCAGCACTATAATGTGAGATAAATGTTTTTAACTGAATTCCTAAAATGGCTCATGACACGCTTTTGGCTGAGGACAAATAATAGTTTCCCCTAACAATTTCCAGGCGCAGTCTGGGAGCCTGCATGGTCCCTGGGATCATTCCCAGGAGCCATTTCAGAAGCTAAGTTTCCTTGAAATAATTTGATTTTCACTTAATAGCTTAGATGTGGCCGGCAAGTGGCAGTTTGCATCAGGGCCCCTGGTGCAAAAACTGGCTTCAGTTACTGTGACCAGCCTCACCTTCTATTTACTGGTCCAGGAGCTCTACTTAAGATCAGTATGGGACCTTCATTCCTGGCTTGAACAATTACATGGGTCTACCTGTCTGAAGTCCTGTCCGTGGACCCACATTATGGCCTTGGACGTATGTTGCAGCCTTTCTAGTTTTGGCTCTGGTCCCATCTCTTTTTTCCTCCTGGCTTCCTGGATAGAGCTGGACCTCTTTCCATTGCTTTCTGTGACCAGAGCTATCGATGGTTGCTGTGACCAGCACCCTACTCTGCCCGTAGCATGTTTCCATGCTGCCAGATATGTCCTTGTCTGTACTACTGTGGTCACAGATTTCAGCTAGTCCTCATTCATGGAGCAGTTTTGCTCTTGCTACTCCATGACAGTTGGCCTCCAAACTCAAAAATAGGCCTTGACACTGCTTAATTTTTGTCATGTAGAAGTAGCTCTGGTGTCCTGATACCAGTTTAAGCCTGCTGAAACCCTTTTTAGTAAAGAAATGTTTCCTAATATCTAACCTGAACCTCCCCTGGTGCAACTTGAAGCCATTACCTCTTGTCGTATCATCTGTGACCTGGGAGAAGAGACCGACCCCCGCCTCTCTACAGCCTCCTTTCAGGGAGTTGTAGAGAGCGAGAAGGTCTTCCCCAGGCTGAACAACCACAGCTCCCTCAGCCTCTCCTCATAAGGCTTGTGCTCCAGACTCCTCACCAGCTTCATTGCCCTTCTCTAGACCTGCTCCAATACCTCAATGTCTTGTGGTAGTGGGCCCCAAACTAGTGGACAATCAGAGGGTGCTGCTATGTGTATGTTCTGTCTGTCACTTCAGGATGTAGGTTCAAATTTTCAACTTACTTTGACTTAAACTAGAACGTGCTTCTAGAAGAGAATATTTTTTCTAAAATCTTGTTTGTAGTATTCATGTGCATTACCATGATATGTTTGATGGATACATGAAACTTGAGTTATACATAACTTCACTGAATGATATGGAGTTGGCAGGAACTTCTGGAGATCATCTAGTCCAACTCCTCTGCCAAAGCAGGTCCACCTAGAGCAGGTTGCACAGGAACGTGTCCAGACAGGTTTTGAACATCTCCAGAGAGATTCCTCTGGGCTTTCCAGGGCTTTGTTACCCTCAAAGTGAAGAAATTCCTCCTCATGTTTAGGTGGAACTTCCTACGTTCAAGCTTGTGCCTGTTTTCTCTTGTCCTGTCAATGGGCACCACTGAAAGAAGACTTGCCCCTTCTTCTTGACATGCACCCTTTAAGTATTTATAGGTGTTGATCAGATCCTCCCTCGACCTTCTCTTCTCCAGACTAAAAAGACCCAAGTCCCTCAGCCTTTCCTTATAAGAGAGATGCTCCAGGCTCCTGATCATCTTTGTAGCCCTCTGCTGTACCTTCTCCAGCAGTTTCTTGTCCTTCTTGAACTGGGGAGCCCAGAACTGGACACAGTATAAACTTCAGGGAGTTATTACAGCCACTCAAATGCAGAATTAAAACACTGCTGACTTGTACACTGCAGTTGACCTGAAGGTGGGTAGAAATATCTGCAAAGCTTGAACAGAACATTTTATGCAGCTGAAATTTAAGTGCTCTGCAGTGCTGAAGGCAGCTTTCCAAAAAGCAAGTATTGATAGAGGCACCACAGGAAACCTATTGCTTCTCAGTACTTTAAATTAATAAATTGCTTTAATACTTCTTAATTGTCTGCCGAGCTCAGAATCCTAATGTGTTTTTAAATATCCAGTGTCTAATATATATACCTTGCACTTTCATATTTGCTCAAGATTTTGAGTGTCCTACAGTGATAGCTAATTTTTGATGAAATAGCCTCTCTTCTGCACTGGTAACAATAAACTGAATCTGGAAGTGTGGGAGTTTTTAGACCAGTTAACAATTTTTCAGTGCTTGGGAAAAGATCTTGTAAAGATCTAAGGTAAGATGAATGGCTGGTATTTTGTAGCTGATTCCTTTTAAACAGTTAAGTCAATGTCTGTAAAAAGAAAATAAATATAAATATCTAGAATGTGTTGGAAAGGTTTAGAATCTGGCCTGTGGGGAGTGATGGTGGAAATCAGTGGATGAAAACTTGAATTACAAAAAAAATAAAGAGGCCCGAGGCATGAAAAAAAGCAAATGGAGCAAATGCAAATCTTGTTCCTGGAGACTTAGTTTTGCAATCTCTCTGTACTCCTAAAAGTATCACTAAAGAGCATGTTATTTACAACAAGAAAGATCAGCCCTCCACTCCCCCCTCCTTGAAACTGGAAGCTTAAATCTGTTGCTTTCTTGCCCCTTGAACATGGCTGCTCTGCTGAGTTTGAAGTAATTTCAGTCCATTGCTTACCTCAGGTGCTTATCCTGCTGAGCTAACAAAAAGGTAGTAGCTTATTTTTGTAAGGGAAGCATCTGCTTCTCGACACAGATATGTAAATGCGAGCTTTTCTTCATCTTTTTGGATCTTTTCACAGTTGGAATCTCTCATCTGTCTAAATAGACTCACCAGAAGGTGGGGATAAGAACCTTATTAAAAGCTTGGAAAGGAGACACGGGAGCTGCTTCTTTGCTCTTCTGCTTCTTCCTGATACTTTAAATTCTCCACTTGACATATGTCACTAATTCAAATCATAATAATTGTATTTTGATATGATTCCACTTACTATCTCAACTCTCCTTACCATGGCTTGAAAAAGACCCCCCAAGGCTATGTAGGTAAAATAAGATTAAAGTATCTCTTTCTAGTTCTTGGTGGTTCCCCAAGCCCTGTCTGTTCCCCCTCACTGAGTTCACCTGTGATTTGTACACATTCTGTTCTTCGTACCAGCTGACACAAGGGTGTTTGTACCTCCATCTACAAAGGAAATGATCCAAGATACATTCTGGGTGGAAGATCCTTAGTGAATAATTTGGTATCCGTGCTGTGGAGAGGAAGCACAACCCATTACAGACCTGTTAGGGACCTGGGACCCGAATTGTGTTCACAGGTTTATCTTTCTATCCTGACCAGGCTGCTTTATGTGTAATGGAGGACTCCTGCCTACTGTAGCAAGGTTACAGGTCTTTATATTAATTTTTCCTTTTAAGAAAAGGAGGTGAAAGAAAATTCTGTTTGTTAACATGATTAAAATTTCATCCATGTTTATGCATATTTGTTGTCGTAGCTCGGCAAAGCCCTACTGAAGCATATAGGATCACTTAGAAAGCAAGGTAATGCATAAGATGGATAAAGTTTCAGCCTGGCTTAGATGAATGGTAAAAATATGCTAAAATATGCAGTAGTAAATTATTTACATAAATTTACAGTATGTTTTGAACAAAATGGGAGGACTGAGTACTCGTGCTGTTCATAGCACAGCCTTGGTAGGAGACTGGTTTTGTTAAATAACTTGATGATACTCTAGCTTTATCTTTGTATCTTCTGACTTAAGAATATATTGCTTATGTTCTCTCCGCTTGACTATTTAGGGGAATTGGGAGAAATATTAAGTATTCTGATCTTTATGGAGAGGGAGGATGTCCTCCAGATATACACAGAAATACTTTGCAGTATTTGCAGTAACTAATGGGTGGCATCACTTTGTAATGCATAGAGATAATTAAGTAACTGAAAGGACTGAGAAGACTGCTTCCTGAGATATTTGAATACATCAGTAGTTTTCAATGCATCAAACGTTAAAAAAGTATATCTTTTTCAAGACATGCAACCAAAAGGACTGATCTCTTTGACCTATAATGTGACTTTGAATTTTACTTTTCTGTATCAAAACTGGGTAAGTTCTGCCATATTTAATTCTTTCTGCTGTATGCTTATTTAACTCTAGTGCTGTGGGCCATAAAAGACCTCTAGATGAGCATGCAGTTTGGGATATAATCACTTTACAGATGCTGTAGAGAAATTGTTTTCATAAATTTATTCTGTTTTGTACAAGGCCCTGGAAAGAACAAGAACAATAAATTAATTTAGGGTTATTACTAATCCCTTGGGGCTGCACTGCTTCCTGTGTGAAAGTGCTTTCCTTAAGACGGGTGTAAGTTCTTGATATCAAATTCTGGCTTTTTGTAGTTTATTTGATATGAACTGCAGTTACTTGGACGAATAATTATTTTTGCTTTTGTAACTCTATTGGGAACAAAATTCGATCCCCGTGTTCATACTGACCAACAGTTTTGCTCTGGTAGCAGTAGTCTGCTGCATGAAGCTTTTAGAAGTTTATGCCCACTTGGCATATTAAATTGAAGATTTACCAGCTAGAAAGTTACAGGGGCTAAGTTTGTCTTATTTTCTAATTATTTAATTATTTTGCATTATGATACAGTGCTAAGGGACATGGTGTAGGGGATGACTTTGTAGAGTAGGGTAGATGGTTGGACTCGATGATCCCAAGGGTCTCTTCCAACCTAAACAATTCTATGATTCTATGATTTACTTCCCTTATCTGTAACTTATATCCTAAGTATGTTAGGACTGTGATGCTTTATTCCTAGAGGAATAAACACAACCAAAATGAATAATAAAGCTCCAGTGATGCCAGGAATGCTTTTTGGGTAGATATGACTCGTGTCCCTCTTAATTTCTGATTTATAGAGCTTTGACTTTACAATTAATCCTAAACTATGCCATTTAATTACAAACTTCCTGTTCTAAGCTAGTATTTAAAAAACAGTTTTACCATGTGTAGAAAGAATTAGCATAATATATTTATATAAAATCTATGCAATGATTACTTTTTTCTATATTCTGAATATGTAAGGGCAGATAATATCTTCCTACCAGTTTGAATCTTTTTTTATTCTGCTTTTTTTTTTGGTGTTGCAGACACATATGCATGTAGTATGTGTGTGTATGCATACTTGAGAGAAATAACTCTGATATGGAAACCAACTGATTTTCTTGGGCTAGCAGAAAAGTCAGGTAATTTTAAGCAAGGCAGTAGAAATTCTACTTGCCAGACTTCAGACAAAGGAGTTACCAGTGACTAAAATTGAGTGTAAGAAACTTGGACACGTTACAGAGCAGCGTAGAGGAAATATCACTGAATATTTTTTAGGTAAAGAAGCAGCTCGTTACTGCAACAGTTTTATTTGTGGAACAACTTGTTCTAACTGGAATTCGATCCTGTATCCATCTTATTTCTGATGATGATACTGGAAGAGCCTATAGGTCAACTAGTAAAAAGATGGCTTTGTATACGCAAAAGCCACTGTGATGAAGTACAGTGTAATTCAAAGTTTGGGTAAATGTAGTGAGGTATTCAAATGTACTTACTGTGATATTTAAGTGACAGCAAAGGAGTCAGCTTGACAGAGAAATGTCATACAAAAGCAAGGGAGTTTTTTCTAAGCAATGCAAAATATATTGTGTTATTTTCATATTAAGAATTTGACTTCTCTCTACTTGATGATGGGGTGTTTTTGAGCCTACAAGCAAGCAGACCTCCCTGCTTTTCCCTATGCAAGTATTAATTTAAGAATCTGTAATGAATGTTAAGTGTCAGAAGGTCTGAAACTAACAAATTCCTTTTTGAGTTTGAGAGTGGCGGCGAGTATCCACTTCCCTGAGCAGAACAGTGTTTTGGGCTTTCTTCCACAAGTGTTTTATTTGCCGCATCCAAATAGATGCTTTGTTTTCCCTGGGAGTGTTCCCCAAATTATCATTGGTGTCCTGAGCAACCTAGTTCCTGCACAGTATCTTCAGTGAATCAGAGACTTTGGTTTGAACGGATCTCTGGAGGCCATCTGGCCCAACCTTTTGCTTGAAGTAGGACTGTTGCCAACACTAGATAAGGTCAATGGGGACGCTTCTTTCATCAGCTCTTAAACCATGAAACTTCCCAACTGCTCTGGATAGGTGGTATCTGTGCTGAGAAGGAGTTTTTTCTCTAATATCCAGTCAGGACCTCCCAAGTCATGACTTAAGGCTTTACCCTATATCTTACTATCTTTTTTTACTGTCGTTACTTTAAGCAAATTCCAACTGTTTCATTTCTATTGTCTCACTCTGTGACTTCAACATCTTAAAATGTTGAAATCCTAGTCTTCAGCCACAGCTAACTGCATGACGTGCTTTCTTACACAGAAAAGATCTAGACAAACTGGAGAGAGTCTGGAGAGAGACCCTGAAGGAGCACATAACACAGAGTTTGTCTGTGGGGGCTGGGTTTCTTCAGCCTAAGGAAGATAAGACTAAAACTTGGGAAGGACCTAGTCATTGTCATCCTCAACTTCGAATGAGTGTCTGTAGGGAGGAGACACCTCAGAGGTGCACCACGAAAGGGCAGAAGGCAGCAAATACAAGTTGTGATGTGGGAAATTCCAAGTGCATACAAGGAAAACCAGTTCTCACTGGTAAGTACTGAATCAAGTGCTGAAGGAGGCTGAAAAAACCTCTATCCTTGAAGATTTTTTGGAATTTAACTGAGAAAAGCCCTGAGCAATGTGATTTAATATTGAAGTTCTCCCTGCCTCCAGTAGGAGGTTACACTATTCTCCAACCTAGATGGTTCTACTGTCTCGTAAGTCACTTATATGGTGCTTTATTGGTGTATCCTGGAAAGTAATGTGGTTTTATGTGCATGGGTATTCTTCTGCTCTTTGACTTTTGAAGGTGGCTCAGCAAAGTCAGTAACTCACCTGCCCAAGGAGACTTAAAACAGAATAATAAAGAATGCCTGGGACCATATTAGTACAATTCTTTGTTATGTAAACTGTCTCAAACACTTTAAAAGGAAAATACTTTTTTGGTACAGAAATTAATATCCCATCACTATGGATTACATTCTGATCTATGCATATCTGTGGTGTGGAGCTACTGAACAGCCAACCACAAATAAGTTACTGTGTTGGGGTGTGCTTAGTTGAATTTCGGATGTGGGAACACAGAATAAACAACTTAAGACTGTTCTTACAAAGCATTCCTAGAAAAGCTCTGTAGGAAGTAGAATTTTCTTGGTAGATTCAGGAATGTTGGTCTACTCATCTCAGATTCCTCCTGGTTTGCCCACACTTAAATTTAGCATTGCAGACCATTTCATTGAAAATGATCAATTGCTTGTACTGATTTAAGTCATTAGAATTGTTTTATTGCACAAATTTGGCCACATCTTTGCCTGGCACTTCTTGAAGCTTTTCTCCAAATTAAAATCAGACTCTCTGGAAGTAAAATAGCTTCCAGTATGTCCTATATTCAAGTACGTTTAGGTTATTAGTCGAGCTCCTGTTAGACAGTGGTTTCCAGTGATGGGACAAGGGGCAACAGGCACAAGCTGGAACTTGGGAAGTTCCATTCAAATATGAAGAAAACGTCTTTACGGTGAGGGTGCCCTGGAACAGGCTGCCCAGGGAGGTTATGGAGTCCCCTTCTCTGGAGATCTTCAAGACCTGCCTGGATACTCCTGAGTGCTGTGCTCTGGGCAACCCTGCTTTAGCAGGGGAGTTGGACTAGATGAGCTCTAGAGGTCCCTTCCAACTCTGACAATTCCATGATTCCATGACTTGGATTTGATACTGTATTCCCAATTTACTGACAAGTCATCACCCATTGCTGTTTTGTGCTTTGTTATCCCTTTTGGTAGGAGCCCTCTTTAAATTGCTTTGGATCCTTCCTTTTTTTTTTTTTTTTTTAACCTGACTTCAGTCTTCAGCACAAAATCCGGAGTTGATTCAGCTTCCTAATTCTTATCTGGCTCCTTCCACCCAGCTGGCCTGGTCTAATAGACGCTTACGTGTGCTTTGCTGACAACACTCAAACGACTGAAACCAAACTCCTGTTCCTTTTCTGACGTCTTTTTTTGGTTTGTTTTTCTTCTTTTATGCTGAATATGTTGCAGTATCTTTGCCCTGATTCCAGGTAACAGTCTAATTTTATCTATGCTCAGCAAACTTCAGCTTTAAGAATAGTTCTTTAAGAACTGGCTGAAGGACTGTATCTGCCACAGTCTCTCAGCTGAGCTGACCACGTGCCTGGGTTTCTCAACTCCCACACTTTCCCCCATGCTATTTCATTATTCAACATTGCTGTTGGGTGTCTTCCTTTATGAATCATTGTGATGATGATTCTCATGTACCTGATGATGCAAAATGGTATGAAATAAGTGCATTCAAGCTTCTTTTTTATCCGCTCCAGCACTGACACTCTTACATATTCATGCCACTGTTTTACAGTTCTATTTCAAGTTTATCACTGCCTTTATTCTGCATTTCTTTCCTCCCATACTTCAAAATCTTTCAAACTATTCTTGTCCTTTTCTTTCCAACAGCAATGCCAATTGTGTTGTCCTATTAGTGTTCCCACAGACATCTTGGAGTTTATTTAATACCAAGTGTGTGTTTGCTACACCACTGTCATTTTTGTCTGTCTGAGCATTGAGCTGAGGTGGTGTGAAGTGAGGTAATTTGTCTTTACCTGGAAGTATTCTGCTGCTGAAACCTGGGATTGCATTGGCTTTTTCCAAGTGCTGGTTGGTCTAGTTGAAGATGTCCCCCATCGTGGCAGGAGGGTTGGACCTTCAGACATCCCTTCTAACTCTCTAGTAGCTTTTGAACACTCATTTTACAGTAGCTAGCCTGCATATCAATGGATCTTAATACAGAAACTTTTCTATCTGAATTCCATCTTCTTGTATATTTACAGAAACAAGGCAGTAAGTTTGGGACTCTCATTATGGATGTCAGAATATGTATCTTTATGAATGAATATCTTGTAGTCCCTCTTGGTTTATGTTTGCTGTGCAATTTTTTTTATGGTATGGCCATCACTACAGTGAGTGTGATGCCTTGAAGGCATCAATGGCCTTCTCTTGGGACAGTCTAATAAAGGGCAGGCCTCTGCCTTCCAACAGTCTGCAACCTGATATAGGAATTGTTTTGCTGGGGAATCTGTTCTTTTTGAAAATCTGCTTCCTGTATATGGTACAGTCTGGTACATGTCCCTTCAGAAATCTGGGTGCATTCTTTTGTGAATGTAAAATATTTTGTAAATAGCAACCAGACATTACAATAATATTTTAAATGCTAAGAGAACATTGACGGAACAGGAAATATTATAACTCTTTCAGTTGCTCTGTCCAAAAGATAAGAAATTATTTTTTCTGTTCAAGTTCTAATTCAGTTATCTTCAAGGAATGTTTCTTGGCTTGTGACTGTCTTCAATTACTTCCTTCTGTCATAGAAACATAAACATGCTTGAGATACACTTAGTAATTTAGAGTGGAAATAAATCTGCATTAGCTGCAGAGCGTATCCTTTCCGTGAGAAGTGGCTGCTGCCTTTGGATATCATCCAGTGCTAGAGTACTTTTTAGCAGTCTTTTAAGAGGTAATTTAAAGAGTTGTGACCCCCTTCAGTTGGATTGGACCATGAATTTCTTCCTGTTCGAGTTGATGAACAAAGTGCTATGGAATAAAACCATGTAGTTCCAAGCATTCCTTTAAGACCAGGTGGTACACCCAAGATGCCTCTTGCTGTGTGTTGTAATATTTGAGCCTAACTTTATCTCTGTGGCCTGATCTGACTGTAAAAACTCAGTTTATGAGTAAAATTTTTAGATGCTGTTTTAGAGTTCCATATTAAATTGCAAATTTTGTATTTTTTTAACTTTGTATTTTTTGCCTTTTCAACATAGAGCAAGCAACTGCCTTTTGACAGTAAGTCCTACTTGCTTTATGCTGAGAAGAAAGAGTCCTTTACAGAGGAAAGCTGTGAAAGAAAGTGACCGAGTTCGTAAGCTGGGTTTGCCCAGATATAAAGCAACCAAGATGACCATAAGAAGCTATAAAAAAAAAAAATCAAGGCTGAGAAAGTGCCTGGTTTCCAAGAAAACAAGAAACTTCACAGAACTTGATAGAAACATTTGTTTCTGGTTGTTAGGGGTTTTTTGGATTTTTTTTTTTTCCCAGGTCTTTACAGGGATTCCTGATTAAGATAAAGTCAAAGTTTAAATGAAAAAGCCAAAACAAACAAAATCCAAAAGCTGAAGTAACAGCTAAACTGCTCTGGGTTAGTTGGAGCCAACTTTTGGGTTCTCCCCCTCCTGCCTTTTTTTAAAAAAACCAAAACCAACCAAACAAAAAAAAACAGAAACAAAAACCCCACCAAAACTGTTGAAAAGTCCTCATTGTATAGGATGTTCTATATGATTAAGAGGCTTTACAAAATAAGGTGGTGAAGAAATAACATGCACACCTGAGGTCTTGTCTTAGTGATAATTTGCATCTACTGTAGGTTTTGTGTGGCACATGCAGAACTGCTGCTTCAGCTGTAGGTATGGCCAATACTGCTGTTCAAATGTGGGAAAAATCTGCAAAAAGAGGCTTTTTCTTTATTAGGCATTTTAGTAGTAGCTCAACCGGAATTAGGAATTTGGCCAGAATATGTAGTGCATACAAGATTTCCAAGGATCTGGATGACTCGACTCAGAAATACTTTATTTTTATCCTTGAAGACTATCAAAACTAGAACGAGTTAGAATTTTTGTATGGAAACTTTCTCCTACTAGAGAATGATTTGTTTTTGTGTAATAGCATACATTCGGGTTCATTGTTTGCAGCTCCATGTTTCAGAAGGAAGCTGATTGTTTAAATATAGATAATTTGCTTTGAAATAAGATCAATTTTCTGTAACTCATATATTTTCTAATGTATCTGCTACTTAGTTACTGTCAATTTAATATTGACACTGATTGCAATGTCCTTTTATTAGAGAGTGACTTAATGATTTAGAACAGTATTAAATACATGTATTCTGAAACCGCTCTATCAATACTTTATACGTGAAATGACTGGGAACTAGCTCTGGTTTAATTTTTTTTGTTTTATTTTTGTTAATATCCACTTGGAGCTGTATCACACTTCATAAAAACTACTGAAATGTAGCACAAAGTAGAAAAATGGAAGATTGGCTCTGGTCCTTTCCTGGTCAATAGGAGACTATTTCTCAAGTTCTAGTTGGAAAAATAGGCCTGTTCTTTAGGGAGAGGAAAAGAAGGAATCTAAATCTGATCTCTTCTATCATCAAATAAGATACAGGTTCTTAAATGGGCCATTGTGGTTTCTTTCTTCATGAAATTGGCCTTGTGGGGAGGGACTCGGAGAGAGACACTTTAAAAATCTGCTACAAGTTCACTAATGTTTTAGAACTCCTTGTATTTCTTTTTTTTTTCTGATCATCAGTTATATGCTCTAGGGCAAAACCCTACAAATTCCTTAACAGATTTCTAATTTCACTTTAGAACCACTGGAGAAGCTTTATAGCTGACTTTCTGGGTTTCATATTATCTAATCTCCATCTGTCCTTTGAACATAAATTCTCTCCTATTATTTTTTAATTTATCAAAATGGAAGATGCTGTCTTCTGTCTGTAACGAAGACAAGAATGGATGTCTGTGTATGCTACATCTTAAGTATCAACACTTGCTATTTTCTTTTTGTCTGCAGTTGGATCGAGGGATTAACAGAGGAGACTATCTGGTTTTAAAGTGTTGCAGCAAAATAAATACCCACCTTATAATATCAGGATAAAATAGCGATGACGTAAGAAATCTATTATTCGATGCTTCATTATTTGCAGTCTGACTGCAGGCTCTTTGACAATTTACCTTCCCCCCCCTCTTTTTGAACTGGGCTGCTTTTGCTGGCTTGGCAGGAAGTGCTGTTTTCTCTCAGCACAGCTATTAAATCTCTCACCTGCGTGTCCTGTGCAGAGCTGCAGTGGAGAGATAAGGCTGGTCTCTCTCGCAGCCCTGAGCATTGGTATTCCAGGCTCTTCTTTCAAGGGCATTTGGCTGTGATGAAGCATCTCAAACGACAAGGAAAACCTACTGGCATGTTAAATACCCTTCCTGGTCTGAGACAAGTAAGGGTAAATGGAAATGATTTAAAAATGCGTTTTGAAGCTGTTAACACAGTTCATGAATAACTGTAAATCACGTTTTTTGGCAGGAGTATTAACAGGCCTATCGCAGCTGGCATCATCCATGAAATAATGTAATGGAGAATACCTGTTCTGCCCAGCTTGCACTTAAAATCCCAATAAAACACAAGGGCACTGAGCCTTTCTGAATGGGTGTTCCTTTGTGTTCTTCAGCCAAGGTCACAAAGGTAGTTCTCTGAAGAATTGAATCCATCTCTTCAGCATTTTGCTTCTGTGCCAGCCTACGTGCACCTGTGATTTTTGTGTTTCTTGTAGCTCACAGAGCGGTGACCTGACATCCTGGGTGTGTGGCAGTCTCTTACTGTGTGTCCTAGTTTAATTCTGTTTTCAGATATTGTAAGAGTAAATACATGTCAGCACATCACCACCTGTTTTGCAGTCTTGTATAGAAGTAAAGATAATGTAAAAAAAATCTATCAGAATTCTCATGGGAAATCTGTTCTACGTTGCCCTACATCTGCACAGTAGGTCAGTATCACCATTCCTATCTTGCTGTTGCAGAAATTGAGGGACAGTTGTAAAGTGTGGGATTCAGTTCAAGATCAATGCTTAAATTCAAATGTACACATGCGGTGTATGTTCCTGTTGTAGTTGCTGGAAATCTAGATAACGACTAGTGGAGGTTAGAGAGAGGGCCTAACCTAAGGGCCTGGTCATCAAAATCCTACTCCAGAGCCCATGGACTGTATTGAACAAGAAACATTCACTTGCCCAAATACAGGTGCTTAATGCTGACTTAAATATCCTCAGGAATCTTTCAGGGCCTCTGGCTGGTGGCTCAGAAGAGAAGAGTCTTCCAGAGGTCCTCGTGGCTGCCCTAAGGCACCTCATGTGGCGTGAGCTATCCCTGGTGAAGCAATTAAATTAAATCCCAAGTCTGTCAGCAGTAGTGGCAATGTATGTACCAGGATGTGGAGATCTGTGTTTAGTTCTCTTAATTTAAAACTGAAACCTGTGCAATTTATCTAAGATATCGTGTAGATAGACTGCAAATCAACTTCGCTTACTCTGCAGGGTCATGATCCTCTTCTATTATCAAGGATTTGTGTGTGTTATGTATTCTGGGGGTGGTCATCTGTTCACCAAGTGAGTCAAGGCCATCCTGAACTTCTGAACTGCGGCAGCTCATTTTACGAGAGGGTTCTGTAGCCTAAAACTGCACCAGTTCTCATCCTGTGTGGGTCTGGCACAGGGAAGGAAGGATTTGTAACCATTTCCAGTAGACGGAAGACGCAGGCACTGATTTCCACCCCCTCACACCTCCCCACGTACACTTGGAAGCTCAGGACTATGAATGATACTCCCACGTTAAAAGTAATTGAACAATTCTGACTCAGAGTTGAAACTTGTATGTACCTAAATGAGACAGCAAAATGATGTTGGATAAATGACAAAGTCGTTTATTCAGTCACTGAAGTTTTCTCACGTTATCTTCTGTGGCTCTTTAAGTTGCTTGATATTTATTAAAAGAGGGAAAAATCATCATGTTTATGATTTGTTTTATTTTCTGACTCTTGGACCTTTAGGTTCTGAGATCTGTAAGTGTGACTAACAGAGTTATTATCTACAAAAAAGTAAAGCATCACTTATAATACAGAAAAGTTACCTTTCTAAAAAGGCTTCTGCTAGGGATTTTTGGAACTCCATGCATGAGGAATTTAATTAAAGTTAGAATAATCCTAAATCAATAAACTTCCGTTTTCTTTTTTTTCTCTGGCCAAAATGAAAGTCTCTTAAAAATTCTCAAATCGTGGGAGTTTGTTAAGGGGTGAATCAGAGTCCATTTTTGCCGGTTTAGAATTTGTAGGAACTTTACCTTGGGGGTCAAACTCATCTTGGAAAAACCAGTGGTTTTGTAGCTGTTGGATAATTCATTGTTCCTTATTTGTTGTAAATGCTAGTTAACTTTTAAAATTAAATTAATGGATAAAAAATAATAATAAAAAATGATAGTAGTTTAACACTTAGGAAAGAATAAGTCTGTGCAGATAAGCTTCCTCTGGCTTAACGTACTCTTGTTTCACTGTTGATTCTATTCCTGAAGAAGTTTGCTAATGGACATACATGAAAAAGCCTGAGATTCCATTAATTACAAAGGGTATACATCAAGGTTTAAAATCCTTACAACGTTGCTAAAAGGGGCATACTTCTACAGAGTAACGTTTGATGGTTATTCTGTTTGGAAATTAGGAGTGGGATTATTATTTCCAGGTAATGGTGAATTCATCTACCGTGGTGATGCTGGTTCATGGCATCCAGTAATGTGTTTTATCTCATTTGCTTTCACATCTCCCTTAACTTCAGACATATCTCTTTGAACTGTGTCCAGGAAGTGCTAACCTTTTACCCTTCAATACACACAAAGTGTAAACTGCAGCGTGGCTAGAGCCAGAAAAGGAGGCTGAGGGGAGACCTTATCCCTCTCTGCAACTCCCTGGAAGGAGATTGGTCTCTTCTCCCAAGTCAAAAGATAGAACTAGAGGAAATGGCCTCAAGCTCTGCCAAGGGAGGTTCAGATTGGATATTAGGAAAAATTTTTACACTTGAAAGGGTTATTAAGCATTGGAATGGGCTGCCCAGGGAAGTGGTGGAGGCACCATCCCTGGAGCTATTTAAAAGATGGGTTGATATAGTGCTTAGAGAGACATGTGGTTTAGGGATGATTTTTCTCAGAGTTGTGTTGATGGTTGGACTAGGTGATCTTAAATGTCCCTTACAACCTAGACAATTCTATGATTCTGTTAGGTAATCTTTATTTTCAAGAAGCAAAACCAACTAGGATGTCTTGGTGAAGAGCTCACTAAAATACTCAAGTGAGCTAGAGTGGTTTTTAAGGGGAAAAAATAGGTTATGCTTCAGAATAGCCAAGAAGAAACAAGAAATTAAAGTAATTGTGCTCTCAGTAAGGTTTCTTTACTCAGATGGACTGGAAAAAATGCAATAATTTTGCTTTGAAAGAAGATGAATAGAAGAAGTGTAAGAATAATCACGAAGGGGAACAGGTCAGTTCGCACACCATGTACCAGTTTTCATAAGAAGATTTAAGGAGATGGATTATTAAAATTGATAGGTGACAGTTTTTAAAATGAGAAAAGGAAATAAAATGTTATGGAACTATCCAGTGTAGCTCTGTATTGTAAGATATCTATTTTTTCTATCGCTGCAATGAAACCACACTCAGGCCAAGCACCACTTCAGCTGCCTTTCTAGAGCTTGGGAATCAGCATCATCTAATTCTTGTCTTTTTGTTTTTCAAATGTTTGTAACGTTTTTTGTCCTGTTGGTCCACGCTCCTAAAAGTTTCATTAGGCTGAGATATAGATGACTTGTCTTTTCTTTTAGTTTCCTTCCAGCTCTTTGATAACCACTTACAAACTTCTCAGTTTCCTGATGACATGATTTTTTCCATTGCTGCTTCCTTTGAACCTCAATCAGGCAACTTTATGGCTTTTTTACTATAATATCACATATATGAAATATACATTCAAATATATATGAATAACAGTTCCTCTAAACATGCTAATGTGTTCCTCTAAACCCCTGAACGAAAATGTTAACATCAAATTCTTTCCAAAAAGTATTTTCCTATGGTTTATGAAAAAACTTGATGGGGATTAAGTGGCTGGTGTACAAACCAACTGATTATCGTGATAAACCTTATTGATTATTTGCTGCCCTGTACTACCCCGACTGTTTCTGTTGATCTTGGTTTGCAAAGTCTTTAGTGCTGGGATGTGTTTCTGTCCTGGTTCTGGATCTGAGCTGGTGGTTATGGCTCAGGGGGCTACTGTAAAGGCAAGTTAAAAAGTGGGAAAATAGTAGAACTTGGAGAAGAGTGTTCTGATAAGAAATCTCAGCTTTTCTGTATCAGCATCTGACCTTACTGCCAGCACGTGGGGTGAAGAGTGGATTTCTCAGCAGAGATTGTTCTCTTGATCCCAAATTCCCTGCCCTTATCCCATTTACAGAAAGACTAAGAGAGGGTGGCTCGAGTCTAACCTGAAGCTGCTTCTGCTTATAGGTATCTGAATGCACAGTTTTACTGGAAAGAACTTGCTATATTTTTTTTCCCAGGTGTCTTCATTTTGGGTTTCGTTAAGTCTATGGTAGTCTGGGGCCCAAACTGACCATGGTTCAGCATAAGTATCTGTGAGATAGCTTTAGACAAACCACTTTAAATATCAGTCAAATGATGTGTGGCATCACAGAAGGTGGTGTGAGCTGCAATAGCTGTCAGTGGAAGTGGAGGAGCAGAGCATCGAGCTCAGTATTAAAATACTGAAATATTTTAATTCTGCTTGTTAATCTGATTTATCCATAAATATCATCTCTAGGCCCGCAATGATCAAAAGTAATTTGAGTCACAAAAATAAAACATTAGAGGAAAAGTAATGGTGCAAGTCTGGGATAAAGATCAACTTTATAAGTCCCAAATTTTGTAAATATTTTATTTCTATCATTAAAAAGTAACTCACGAAGCATAAACAGACCACTGAGTCAGTGGGTGTAGAACTTCTTCAGGTTACTAAAACGTGTCTTTCAGTTGAATGCTGTTCCGTTTGGTGAAGGAGTGACCCCAAGGACAGATGGTATAAAGGTTGCCTGGTGGGAAGCCCTCATTTCACGGGGAATTTTTGTGTTCTGTTACCCTTGGAGGGGTATTGACTCCCGAATCACACACAGCCATCCCTCTGCTCTTCCCAAAGATCAGTTGTAGCCCAACTTGAATGGCTGAGAACTGGCATGGAATTTGCAGTATGTTGCTCACCCCTGATGATAGGAGTTCCATGTGTGGCATTATATAGCATATTTTATTAAAAAAAAGAAGACTTAGAGCTGTTAAAAGCAGAATGCTGAGGGTTTTATTGTTGGGGGGGGGGGGGTTATTTTGTTGGGTTTTTTTTTTCATTAGTGCTCTGCTGTGGATTTTAAAGTATAATAAAATAACAAATGCTGCCCTGAGCTTAGTGGCTTTAAATGCTGGGTTAATTTACACTCGGAGAGGAGCTTTCAGTGTCAGGCAATCTTTTTTTTGCCAACACAAGCACTCGGCTGAAACAACAGCTATGACTCAGTTGCCAGCGAACGCCGCTTGAATTGATTTAGTCCGAGTTCAGATTTAGCACGTAATCATGTTCAATTTGATCCACTGTGCTGCCTTAGAGATAAAAAGGGAGGGGGGGGGGGGGGGGAAGAAAAAAAAAAAAAAGATTTAGCTTCTGTCAGTCTCTGGGGTGATGTCACTGGAGATGGAGCAGGCTGTTCCCGGGCTCTGCCTGCTCAGTCGGTGGGTGCGAGGGGAAGGCGAGGAGCTGCTCCGTGAAGTGAAGTGCAAAGAAGCTCTTCTCAGAAGCTGGCAGTTATTGCCAGCAGCAAAACAGAACTCTGGACTGTTCAGTTGCCATACTGAATTGAAATTTTTTATATATTTTTTTTTGTTTTTTCCATTCTTTATTTATTTTTTTTCTCCTTTCCCCATCATTTGTTACTCTGAGGTTGCCTAACTCTGTGTACAAAAGGGGGGGATGCCAGCCCGGAGCATGGACTGTGATGTCTCCACTCTGGTTGCCTGTGGGGTTGACGTGGAGATTTTTGCCAACCAAGAGGTTAAGGTATGCGCCTACAATTCTTTTGTTACAGATGCTTCTCAGAAAAGCCTTCGGGAGCAATAGGCATTTGGATGTAGCAATTCAGAATAAGGAGGCAGATGAGATTCTGCTGCAGGAGTAAAAGAGACAGGCAGTTTTAAAAAAAAAAAAAAAATCTGTTAATTAGGGGAGAGAAATACGGGAGAGAATTGTGCCTGCTTTTTACTGTGTTTGGATAAGCTGAAAGAATAGAGTAGTGTTTACTCTTTAATAATAGAAGAAATGGGTTATATAACTGACAGCTGTGCAAATGCATGTTTCATATTCATAACAAATCATTCATTGTTAATTTTGTGGAGATATTTTTAGTCCCGTGTCAGTTTTTAGCTCAGCCTTGCCACGCATGTTATTTATCAATGTTGGTAATCCTCAGATATTTTTACTCAGTTGAACAGTAGCTGTTTCTTTTCTTCAGATCCAAACTGTGTGTATATGAGTATAAATTTGTTGTGAAGGGTTAAAAGTTTGTAGCAAGTATTTTGGTGTATCTGCAATATAAAAAAATGCAAAAAGTTGTGCATCATGTATATCATACAAATACATCCTAAACAATGCTTAAATCAAAGGCTTCATATGCTGTCTCTTAATTAGACAACTGCTGTAGAAAAATCATTGTGTGTAATTGCTTACTGGTGAAATCAATTATCTTTTTCATTTATTCTCATATTACTGCAAGAAAATCACTGCAAATTAAGTTGGAAAGAGGAATTTTAAGTATGCTTTTCACAGGTCATCTGAATGAGCTCATAGGCATAATACAGTGATATTCAGCAGTTTATTTAAGATATACGGACAACATTAGTTTCTAATCTGATCTTAGTTTTGCTCTGTTCTTAGTATTAAAAAGAATGGAACAGGATAAAAAGGATTTACAAATTGGAGGTCAAATTCTGAACCCTTGGTCTCTTTCATTCAGAGTCAAACATTGAAGCCAGTGGAAATATCTGGAAATAAAACCACATTCATTTGCAGGAGATCATTATGATTTTTACTTCCCTGTTAGTTTATTACCAGGTGATCTCATGAATGCTTTGTACAGATGCTTTTGTGTTGCCAGCAAGAGATTCTGCTTAATTCAAGAAGCTTTTTCTTTATTCAGTGCTGGATTTAGAGATGAAATAGGGAATAATTCAGAGGAATAGTTCAGGTGAGCAGTCATGCCTGCACTGGGACATGTTTCCTGCAGTGTTTTGAAGTAGCAAAATGTTTGTCTGCTTATTACTTTTTTCTTTTTTACTGATGAACTTATATTTTGTGTGTTTGTTTTTTTTTTTTTAATTTAGGAATTTAACCCTGAGTTGTTAAGGGCTTGTACCTGGAGCAATTGTCTTTTAGTGTTTGGTCCATATTCAACATAAGACTATGAAAGACATTTAAGTTGGTTTTCTTGTATCCTTATTCATATAGCAGTAGCAATGAAAAAGCAACATTTTTGGCTTCCATAAAATGAGCTGAAAGCTTTCCATTGGCTTTGGCAAGACTTAGATTAGCCTGATTAAAACTGCAGCATCTGGAAAGTGTGGCCCAGAAACGTGGGATAAAAAGAGAACAAAAAGGTTACAGAGACATTACAGGAATTGTAATCCCTTTCATGTTACTTGGACTTTCTGTACTTTGTTTCCTTTGGTTAAAACTGCTTTTTTTCTTTTTTTTTTTCTGATGTCTGAATTAAAACATTGAGAGCAAAGACTTTGGGTGTATTTACAATGGAGGCTGCACTGCAGACTGCACTGCAGCTTAGGAACAGTAAGTCTACTTAGAAGTTACCTGGCTTAGATGCCAGAAGCAGCCTGTCCTCAGTGACCCACACCTCTCTGCAGACCCGTTTTCCCTTAGTTGTCAACAAACTGGGCTGTGGGAGGCTGTGCTGGGATGGTTCCAGTGCTCCCAGTCCAGCTGCCTCTGTGCTGGTCCCCAGTCCCTCTCTACAGAGCAGGCTGCGGCGTAGGCATCCTTCTTGGAAAAGTTTCAGCACTTCTGATGTTCTAAAGGTGGAGAGACCCATTGCTCTTTGCTCACTCCCAGGAGAGTTACAGCAAATAAGTAAATATATATATATATGTGAGATTTTTGTCTGCAAAAGGGGTTCCCTTCAGGGTGGGTTTTCTTGTTGACAGTGTGGTCACTGCGAACATAAACATGTTTGATAGGATGAGGGGAACATCAAGCTTTCAAGTTAAAAAGGAAGGAGGCTGTCCCTGAGAAGGGAAGGGTGTGGAAGTAAAAAAGGAAAAGCAAGCACAAAAATCCTGCCTCCTCCCCTTCCTCTCTTCTCCTTTGTGCATCCCTCTGCCCAGATCTTCTGCTGGTCAACTGGAAGGCACAAGTATTGAAAACAAGTCCAAGCTATTGTCCTTTCAGTTTTCTTCTGCTGTAGAGCTTTTCACGTAGGGGGAGGTTTCTTATTGTAAGGAATCTTCTCCCTGCGTGAAGGGAATGTTCCTTCAGTGGTAGAATGGATATATTAAAGATTTTGTGATATGTGTGGTGCTTGATGAGACTTATTGAAATGAGCTATTAGTCCTCTAGAACCCAGCCAGGATTGTGGTTTAGGTTTTGGGAGATGCTTACAGCATGGCTCACTCCCACCTCGTCTGGTGGGAGGTGTCCCTGCCCATGGCAGAGGGGTTGGAACGAGACGATCTTTAAGGTCCCTTCCAACCCAAAAACCCAAACCATTCTATGATTCTATAATTCTTCATTATTTCAATTTAGTGTTCGAATCAAAGTGTTGCTTTGGAGAAGGATGCTGGCTGTCCTGGGCCATCCTTGTCCCACTTGCAGCACATGGGTTGGACATACCCGGGAGGCTGACCATAGTCAGCAGGACAGGAGTGGAAGAGCTTGGTATGTGTTTGGGCTGCAGAGCAGGAGCTATCGCAGCGGGTGGTGGCAATGGGGATTCCTGAAGTTGTCACTCCCCCAGAGCAGTGCTGGGACATCCTTACAGAGGCAAAGGCTGGGTGCAGGTTTGGAGTAGAGCGAGGTGCTTAGCGTTTGCCATCCATGACCCCATCCAACAGGCCGGTTGGGTTTTGATCAGCTGCTGCTTTGAATTGACTTCTGCCATCCAAACATTGGGTCAGGCTACTCGGCACGGAATGAAGTGTCCAGTGGGACTGGTGAAGTTGAGAAGGCGACCATAAAAATCACAAAATGCAGTTCTGCTTTGAAGTTCACCTGGATAATTAAACATCTTCTTTCAGTGCCTCTACATGATAATTTTATGTAATGATGTTTGTTACATAAGCAATTAGCTAATGAATATCTTGTTTATTTCTAATAGAGAAATTCCAGACGTTGCTGAATGGAAGAGAATTTAAACTTGTACTTCTTCCTCTAAGCAAAATATTCTTATATTATTAATTCTTCATGTTCTCTCTTTAATTATGCACGTGAACATAATTCCACAAGGCATCAAGGTAGGGTTGGGACCACAAGGCACTGCTGTAGCAGAGAAGAAATACTAATGATCCCGATCGATCGAATTTGTATCTTAAGACACTAATGTAAAGTAATGTGGATAGGAAATTATCTTAATGCAGGGAAAAAAAAAAAAACCAAACGTGGACACAAGCCAGGCAGCAAAGGGAAACAGTAGAAAGGGTTTCACTGTTTGGACCATATTGCTCCGGGGGATCAATCCCCATTGGAGCAGGATCTCTGTCGATTTGTAAACTCATTTTTCAGTTCAAATGCTCCAGTTTGGGATGGATGGTTTGGAGATCAGTCATTGCCCTGCAGTTGCCTTTGAGAGGTTTTGCAGCCTAACATCGTACCTGAACTTCTGAGGTCTAGAGGGTGAAAACACACGAGGTTCTTGTGTTTTTTCCTCCCTGCTTCCATTCTCCATTTGTAAAAGCATCTCGTTCACAGAGGTGTTCTGAGATCTAAAGTTTAAGTGTTGTAAGATTAGAATCAAATGAAGAAAGCTGTAGAAAAAGGGAGGAATGTTGCTGCCCAATGGCAGAAATCATGACTTGGTGAGAGTTTCAGGGTTCCTTTTTTGCTTCTCCTTAACCCATAAGCTTGATTTGTGGGAAGAGACTGCATAAGTCATAGGGATAGGGCTACAAGCAGGAAACGAAACAACAGCATGACTACCAAAAGTGCCATGATACCTTGAAAGGGCTGCTCTTGTAACAACTTCTGTTACTATTTAGAGTCACAGAATCATAGAATAGTTTGAGTTCCTAAAGGTCATCTGGTCCAACCCCCATGCCATGAATAGGGACGTCTTCAACTAGATCAGGTTGCTCAGAGCCCTGTCTAACCTGATGTTGAGTGTTTCCAGGGATGGGACATCTCCCACCTTTCTAGGAGTGTCTCACCTGTCAGTGTCTCACCACCCTCAGTGTAAAAAATTCCTTTCTTATATCTAGACTAAATCTTCCCTCTTTCAGTTTAAAGCCATTACCACTTGTCCTATCACAGCAGGCCCTTCTAAAAAGTCTGTCCCCATTTTTCCTATAGGCCCACTTTAGGAACTGGAAGGGGCTATAAGTCTCCCTGAAGCCTTCTCTTCTCCAGGTTGAACAACCCCAACTCTCTCATCCTGTCCTCACAGCAGACTTGTGAGGGTTGTGCTGTGCCCTTTAGGCTTACCTTCAGTTATTTATATTTGCTTTTTGCTTGACTCAGAGGAAGCCAGGCTGTTGGACTGGAGGTCAGTGGCAGCTGCAGGTGTTTATGCAGCTGAGAACATGCCACGTTTTCTGCTTATCGTTCTTCACTCTTTCATATTAACAGGGGGAACAGCAGAACAGGTTGGAGTTTTGGGGTTTTTTTGAATTCTTTTTGATCCTCCTTTCTGTTGGAATTCACATAAAGGTATTTCCTTTTCATAAGGATAATTAGACAATGAGCAATTTGGAATCAAAAGAAAAGATAACAGCTAAAATGCGTTGCCAGATGGTGCAGCATTAATCCAAGGTAAGATGGACCTTGCAATTCTACTGATAAATGGCCCAATCTATGTGAGGAACAAGGAGGAGATGGTGACTTTCTTTAGCAGATTTGAAGAATTAATCAGTACAGCTATAGGTTGAGATCCTTTTAATACAGATGCAAGTGAGATACTGGTTTTTCATTAAATATTGACTTTGGTTAGCATTCCCAGAAGAACCTGGAGAGGTGAACTATCAAATTCTTTTTTTTCCCTCAAAAAAAAGTTTTTCAAGGGTATGTTGTTTTCTGGTCTGTAGTTATCTAGTCTCATTCTTCTCTGAAGGTACTGGATATGTCCACTGCTCTGTCTCAAGCTTTACTGATGCTGTTTGCTGCTTCTTAGCACGATCTAAACTTTGATACTGAGAGAAGTTGCAGGTTTTGAGGCAGAGGTCTGCACCAACTTCTTCTGCACGTAGCCTAATAGATGTGCTTTATGGACAATTCTTCCTTTAATGTTTTCTAGGAGTGATTTTACCAAAAGTATTAAATAATCTATTTAGTTTTGATCGTTCATGTGCCAAATGCCAAACAGCCTATTTGCTTTGGATGATACTGTCTAATCATACGCTAAAATGCAAACAGCCGTGTCCGTATGGTCTCAAGCAGTGAATTCTTCCTTGGCAAAGAGGCACTGAACGAGGAGAGTGCCACAGTTCATCAAACACTTGGCCAACACACAGGCTGCCAAGGGGCCAGAAACTGGCCCAGCTAAGCCTCCAATCAGTACTTAGTGGCTGCAGGATTTGGTTTTTTCCATCCACATATTTATAGTGCTGCCAGGACTGCATGCATGAGCTTTTCCTGAAAATTTCCCCCAGTCACGTGGGTAAGTTTTAATAAGCACCTTCTCCTTCTAAATGCCAACAGAATTAAAATGTTCCCCATGGGAGACTTCTGAGGCTGTACTGCCTAACCTCCTCAAAGTGACTGTATTTATTAACATCCCAATGTGGAGTCTTACATAATCATAGAATGGTTTGGGTTGGAAGGAGCCTTAAAGATCATCTAGTTTCACCCTCCTGCTGTGGGCAGAGACACCTCCCACCAGACCAGGTTGCTCAAAGCCCCATCCAGCCTGGCCTTGAACCCTTGAACCCCCCTTGAACCCCTAATAAAAATTATATAGATAATTATAGATAAAAAGTGTTACGGATAAAAAGTGCCAAGTGTTCTTGGCAGATGGAAAACTAAGGAACCAGGAAATAAGTTTTCCAATTAGGGAACTGGATTTGATGTAATTCATAATCCTTGTTTTTAATAATCTGTTGCTGTAGATGTTCAATTTCCAATGCTGTTTGAGCTTTCCAAAGACTTCCTTGTCGTTTTGGGTTTGTTTGGGTTTTTTTAATTAGCCCAAATTTGTTACCTTTCAGAATCTGCCTGAGATTCTGGCAACATCTGGCCAGAGATGGACTTTATCTTGCAGGATGGCTTCATATTTGCAGGAGAAACTTAACTGCAGTGTAGAAGAACCTCCAGTTTTGCAGCACCGGATAGTCCTATCTGTTGAAATAATAGTTACTGAGCTGAAAAAAGTCAATGAAGCTGTTGTGCTCAGAGCAGTATCAGCAGGCAGCTGGATACTGTAATTTCTTCAGCTCAATTTGTCACTTGTGGAAATATCTGTCTGCTTCATGGACTGCAGTGAGTAATCTTGATACGTTGGCCACAGAAGGTGGAGGCATTCCTAGAGCTGAATCATGCGACCCGCGTTCTGCTGTGGTTGTACCCGTGTCGTGGCCAGAGAAGTGATAAACCTGGCAGAGATTTCATTCTTGAGATTTCATGCAGGTCAGATGTGCTGGTGTGCAGGTAGATAAATACATTATAATAAAAGAACTGCCATTCTCTGAAGAAATTAAATTCCATTTATGGAAGAAATAAGATTGTTTCTAATTGACATTTGCTTGGAGTTGTTTTCTGGCTCCACATTTACCAACCTCATGTTCCATCAGCCTTTGCTACATAATTTATTGCCTGATGGCAAGGTCCATTCAGCTTTGGTTAGCTTTCCATGTTTCTGAGAGGAAAACCAATAACTGAACTAACAAGAATAAAAATTTTTTCATTGCCTAATTAATTAAACTATACTGGGAAATTTGTTTTAACTACCACTTGTCTGTAGCTGCTGGTTTGATGTGGGTCTTTTTGTTTGGGGGTGGTGGGGATAGTGTTTGGGGGGGATTATTTTATTTGCTGGTGCTGATCCAAAAAAACCCCAAAACAACCCACCATCAGAAACGGCCCTTACGCTTTTCTCCTTCAAAGAGGAACGTGTACTCAAGACAAGCAGGTATCTTCAAGGAGCAAGTCATAGTTGGAAGTTCTCTGGACTGTGATTTTAACCCGAGGGAGGAGGAAACCAGCTGGTTATTCAAAAGGGTGGCTGAAATGAGGAAGAAGAGTGTGAGGTTTCAGAGGAGGGAAGTCAGTGTGATGATTTGGGGTTTTTTCTTTTTTTTTTTTTTTTTTTCCCCATCAAAAATGCCTCTGTGGTGCAAAACCAAGAATGGAGAAAACTCTTGCAGAGGGGCAGGGAGTTAGGTCACAGCAGGACTACCCGGGTTGGGGACAGAGGCACAGAAGTTTGGGATGATAGGGAAAATTGATGGAGAAAAGAATAATCAATGGGAGAAAAGAATAATCAAAGGTGAGGAAAGAGGACTTTGGCTTCTCATGGTGTAGTGCAATGATTGAGGGACTTGTGAGAAGAAGCTGACACAAGATGCCAGATAAAACCACGTGATGATTGAAAAAAGGACTTTTTGACAAAGCTTTCACCAAGGTGTTAGGGTTGAAACCTTAGGTTTCTTGAAAGTTCTTTTGCTTTCCTGAAAGCATCTTCCAGAGGCTTCCATTCTGCCTCCAAGGAACAAAATCCCTTTGTGAACTGTTACCCTGGGCTGCAAACTCTCTCCTCAAAACTTTTTCCTGTTAAATGTCTTACAAGGAATTAAGTGGTCAGACTAAAGCATGCGTAAGACAGAATGTATTCTGTAAGCCTTACCAAAAAAAGCCCTCAAACCCCCTCTTTTTCAAATATACCTTATTCCTGCCTTCTCTGTCTTTTTTTCTGCTTCATCTTTCTGGAATGCAAGAAGGAAATGTGTGTTTTCTTTGCTGGTTTTGTCCGATGTGGTAGGTAATACTAGAAATAAATAACAATACTTGCTAAATTGTTGAAAATAGCCAAACAGTAAGTGATACAGTAAGACATGACATACCAAATTATGAGAGTGTTTTGGGCACACTTCTTTCAGCAAATGGAGGTAGGTAATTAGTATTTAATTTTTGACTTTAATGTTAGCAACTAAGGAAGAAATGAATAATAGCAAGTACTATTGGTGAAAATTGTTTAAAGAAATAAAGAAAGTCTGAGATCAGATGAACAAGGAAATTTATTTTTTTTTTTAAATCCTTTCCAGCAGCCTGATAGAGCTGGTAAATGGTGTCTCCTAAAAAGATTATCTGAGAGACTGAGAAGTGCATGGGAATTAGCAGTTAAGGAAGCACTTTTGAATGCATAATGGAGATTATCTGTCCTGATGCAAAGGACAGATGGGATGTACATTAAGAGACTGTTATGGCGAGATCAGATACTCCTTTTGCTTTACAGCAGTTTAAGGATTTATATGTAAAGTGAAAACCAAGTGTGCAAAGTCACAAAATGAATTTCAATTAGCAGAGGATTTAAATAAGAACAAGGAAAGTCTTGTGATGCATAAAGAGAGGAAAACAATGTGTAAATCCAGCAAGGTATCTACATAACAAAAATGTGGGCAGGGTTATGGTATGACTATATATGTATATATATATATAAAGTGCTTGAGAGATAATCAGCTAAATTAATAAAAATAACAATAGCAACCCTAGTAGTAGCCAAAGAAGAGGAAAACTGATAAAAATACACAGGTAAGACAGTTATTCGAGTACACATGGCCTGATAAAATGTAGCAAAGAATGCTTTAGGATGTAGTTGAAATTATCTTTCTACTATTTGAAATTATCTTTGAGGATTCATAGGTTACAGAGACTGCAGAAGATGAGAGTCAGAAAAAAGTGTCTGTGTTTAAATGCTGGAAGGGGAGAAAAGCCTGTATAATTACAGATTTTTTTTTTCTCATTTGAATTTTGGAAATAAGTTAGTAAGTACTTTGGAATTAATTTGGCCTGGGTTGTCTAGAGGAAACCATGTCAAATCAATATGTCTTCTTCCTTGTTTGACGGGCCAGCTGGATAAGTGGGATAAAGGAGATGTAGGTAGATACGTTGACTAAAGCTTTCACCCTGTTCAAATCATTTTCATAAATAATCTACAGTCTAAATATCATTACCTTAAGGTGAGTGCATAGTTGTTTAAAAAATATCTGAACCAGAGGTGTTTCATTCTCAAATGGTGAAGGCATTTAAGTAGATAAGCTCACGTTTCTTCCTGGAGCCAGGCTGAGATTAATGACAGTAGTCAGCAGAGAAAAACCTTTAAAAACACCAAAGTGTGGATGCCACTATGCTGGTGGGGCAGGGTCACAATTCTGAACAAACTTTAATTAAGCAACAAAAGTGCAAAGGAGTACACCTGAAAAGAAATCAAAGTCACAGCTGTATAAAGAAATTGATGTGTCTAAGCAGTTGCCTGATGCAAATCTCTTTGAGTTTTAGTGAATTGCAATGAATAATAGTCAGCTGTATCATTCGTTTGTACTCAGAGCAAATGTAGTACCACAGAATGGTTTGGATTGGAGGAGACCTTAAAGATCATCCAGTTCCAACCCCCCTGCCGTGGGCAGGGAC
>BJBW01012002.1:378-36998 GCA_004320125.1 Scolopax mira
TGTCCCTGCCCAGGGCAGGGGGGTTGGAACTCGATGACCACTCTAACCATTCTATGCTTAGAAAGACAGTGATATCTCAAGTGACCAGGGATAAATACAGTAGCTTTTTTTTTTTTTGTGCCACTAAGCCACAAGGAAAAGCACGTAACTTCACAACCAAACAGATAAACTAGAAACCATTCAGGAGTTTTGTTTCCTTCTAATCCTCTTTCAAATATGTACCAAGCAAAGTACAAATTGTGTTCAAATTCAGAGGAAATATGCCACTTAACTGTGATTCTCCTGTGGGAGATCTTGACCTCAAACACAACTACAGCGCATCTCTCCACCAGGGGGAAGTATTGAAACATACTGGTGAGACTGGTGACTGCACAGCAAAAGCCTTTGTATTTTCTCCAAATGAAAAGAAAGGTATTAACCTTGGGGACAGAAGAAATGGTTGAGTTCTACCTAACCTGCAATATCTATGTGGGGCTTTGGAAAACATGAAAGTACGGTGAGTTTTCCACCTCCCAAATACATGTGAAAAAAAATCACTTCTCTGCACCTGCTCGCTCACCATTTATATGCACAGAGGCCAGGCTGCCCCTTCTGCTACCATGGCACTGCAGAACAACAAATACCCCACCATTAGGCTTTTCACAGAGATACAAAGAAGCAAAGAACTTGGATCCCACTGAATTCCCATAGATGCTGGACACGAGTTTTCTCTCTCAGTGGGGCTGACAGCCTTCCTTCCTTCCTCATCTCAGGCTACACTTGAGGAAGTCAAAGGTTTATTCTGAGTAACCTCACAACGCCCAAGTTGGAGAATAACAGTCATATTTATCTGAGTACACTCCTAGATAGTTCAATTATCCAGCCCCAGTCCAGACAGCACTTTTCTCCCCACTATTCTACCTTGTCATGAGATCTTTACATACTTACACTGTAACCAGATGGTACAGAACAACTTTTAGGGATTGAATTATAACCCAAACTCCCCTAAATGAACATTCAACCTGAATTCCATGCTAAGACTGGGAAAGACAAGGGGATATCAGCCCTTAAATACCTTCCATGAAGCTTTAAGACTAGAATTGGAACAACATGAGCCTGTTTCCAAAACTCCTATTAGGAAACTTCTTTACAAAATCCTTATAAGTTTGGGAGTTTGCTTTTTCTTCAATAGAAGTAAAAAAAAAAAAATCTCACTCGGATCCTTTCAGTTTTATCTGTCTATTCTCTGTTAAAGGGCTGTTAATAGCAGGATGAGTAATTACAAAGCAGGATCTCTGCAGAGGGCAATGCATTCGGTCACCACAGGAGTGTGCTAGCACACTTCAGAGGACAGCTGAGATTTGACCTTGGGACAGGGCAGTCACCCCTTCTCCATACAAATGGAAGAGTTTTGAGAAGATGTGGGACATCCTGAATTTCAAAAATTGCAAATCTATACGTGTAGAGCGACTACAGTATCATTCCACTGCATCAAATCTGTTTCCATGCACAAAACCAATGCCACCCAGCACTCACAGTGGTTCAAAACAAGTTCCTCCAGTAAGGAGGATTTCAGTGGCAGCAGCAACGTCTATCTTACAGTGTCAGAGTTCTGTGCTGTTGATGTGGTTTTCAAATCCTTTATTTTCCACAGAAAATACCGGTATTTCTTTCATTATGTAACTTTTAGGAGATCAAGATCTTTGCTTTGCATTTCAGAACAACATCTGGACAGAGAATGGTAACTGTTTCCCAGCATAAAATTCATCTGTGGACTAAAGTCAGGAAATCCTTCTATAATTTAGGAGAATATCACCCAAAACTTCAAGTGTGAATTTACCCCAAAAATATGCCTATGTTCCCATCTGCGGCCAAACCACGACATAGAGACAAATCAGACTACCAAAAAAGTCAGCTGTGATTTCTTCACTGGGTGCTGCCTACAGAAAGAAAATCAAACCCATCATTTTTCAGGCTATGACATGATTCTATTTGTCTCTACAATTTTCCATAAAAAATTTTTTTCTGGAATCTAAACAATTTTCATTCTCTAAACAACAAACAAAACAACAAAAAGCATAACAATCTAGACCCATCTTAAGAGTTGGGGATGAAAATTCTTTACTTATAAAGAAAAACAAAGCTGCATGGTTAATACTTTGTGCTTGAAGGGAGAAGTGTTCTCTACCAGTTAAACTCCACAGGAAGTGCATCTAAGAAAACACCTTTTTTTTTTTTTCCACAGCTATTTGCAAAAAGGAAAACAGTGCTGCCTGGAGTAATCCAGATTACATCTCCCTTCTCTCTTCCCCAGCCCCTGCCCATGAACCTCCTCCAAAATAACATACCGTCCTGTCATCTACTCTTCTGTCCTTATAGAAACTCTGGCGGCTTCTCTGAGTAGAGCCCAATGAAAAGTCTGTTCCGTCTGTTTTGTCTGAACTCGGCTTGGTCCACTCTTTCCTAGAAGCCTGTAAAAATAAATTTATGTACGTTGTTAGCTATAGGTGCATACACGTACAGAAACCAACACAAACCAGGGGAAGTTCAAAGCTGAAAGCACAAAATGAAAAAACATTATAGCCATGAGCATCCAACTTGGCTCCGTGTTCATGGATTAACGTGTCACTCCCAAGGGAACCACCTGCATTTCAGAGTCAGCATAAGCAGTGAAGTTTCACAGATAAATGAGGGCCAAGTTAAAAATAAATAAGTAAATAATTTGCTTCCTTCAGCGACAAAACCCCAACCAACCCAAAAGAATTCCAAAAACATCACTGTTGGCAACTTATAAAACCAACCCAAACTACTTTTCAAATAATTATAAAATTGCACAGTTAAATTAACATCCTAGGTTTGTAGCATTAATAACACGCACACGTTTTCAAGCTCTCTCCATGGAAACATTAATAAATATTTCTACACTTGAAACAAAAATCTAGTCATCTAGGACAATACAAATTCCTCAAGAAAATACAACACAAAAGGAAATGAACTCTATTGAAAAGTATGTAACTGCTCACTCGCTGCAGAGTC
Organism: Scolopax mira; assembly: GCA_004320125.1. Classification (NCBI taxonomy): domain Eukaryota; kingdom Metazoa; phylum Chordata; class Aves; order Charadriiformes; family Scolopacidae; genus Scolopax; species Scolopax mira. The sequence goes on from BJBW01012002.1 coordinate 3,394, forward strand.
ACAGCGAACGCTGAATATCAGTAAAAAGACATAATAAAAGCTTTTCCTCACTTTCAAATTTAGTTACAGGGCACACTTAGGTACCGGTTGGTAATACCTTTTTATCCTCATAGAAGAATGACTCTGACGGAGATGACATCTTCTGTTTCCACCCATTATCCACACTTTCCAAGGGGAAGCTCTGCCGGGGTCGGAACAGATCCTTCCTTCCCCTTCCTTCCTGCGGAAGCGGGAGATTGTCCTTTCCTTGGCAGATCTTTTCTGAATAAGATCGTCTTAAATCCGGGGCTGCACTTGCCACACCAGAGGTATAGTTCTTCCAATCAGTTTTACTTTTCACACTAGAAGAGTCATTCTCACACGTTGTCTTATTTGCAGCATCTTTATTCCTCATTAGAGAGCTCCTTGCTACATTTTTGCTCCAATCACCTTCTGGAGACACCTCCAAGAACTGTTCTTTTGTGACCACCTTCTTCTGTAAGAGGCCATCATCTGCCTTTACAGACAACTTAGATGTAAAATTAACTTCCAACCTTTGGTCTGAACTAACTGCAGTTAGAGGCTGTACCTTATCAATTACAAATTTGGGACTTTGGTTCCTGAAAGTTAAGTTCACTTCTTCATCCTCATCAACGATGAAAGTTTTCTTCCTCGTGAACTCCACAGGTGAATTTACAAGTTTATCCGAAAAAAAGCTGATGGGATTTCCCCAGTAAGGAGGGCTGAATTTCCTGTCTTTGGACTTTTGTTTATCAAATTCAGGGCTACATGATTCCAGTTCCTCTCTGCTCTTCTCATTGAGAATTACTTTCTCCAGCCTGTGGAACTGTTCTGCACAGTCACCTTGTTTGTTACTAACAGGAGAGTGATCTGATCCCTTCCACTCTTTCCAGCTGTAGGAAGAAGTTGTCCTCTCTGACACGTTTCTTTTGTTCTTAGATTTCTCCCTACTAAAAGAACCATGATCTTCAGAGATCTTGTCTTGAACGTTACTGGCCTTTGATGACTCTTCTTTATATTCTGCCATAAGCGCATCAATGTCAAGAATCTGGGATCTGTAGCCATCCTCAGCCTTCCTTCCAGATAAATCAAAATTATTTTCACTCCTTTTCGGGGGGGCCAACTCACTGTCTTTATGGAACTGTGCAAAACGCAAGGGGGATCTGGGATCCTGGTAAGAAGAAACATTTCTTCTGCTACTTTTGAGATCAGTTTGAGCTGTATTTTCCAGATCCTGTTTTAAGAGGAAAGCATCAACATCTATAATTTTCTCTTTAGAAAGATCCAGACCTCTATCATGATACTGGTTATCTTTCCTAGATACATTAAAATTATCAAATGCAATGTTTTTGGAGAAAACATCAGCTTTGTCTTCTTCTTTGACCCAATCCTTTTTAATATCCATGTCCCTTGAGTCTTCTCTACAATTTGTACTTGTCACGTTTTTATTTGGTTGCTGCAATAAAGATTTGGATCTTTCAGGAAAAACAGGGTCCAGATTAATTGTCGTTCCCTCGCTTGAGCTAGAAATTGCCTTAATTTCACTTGCACCAGGAGAGCCAACAAAGCTTTTCTCTTTTTTGTTACCAGGAATCTGATAAGTCACTGCAAAATAAGTTGCCTTTGGCTCAAAGGCAGAACTCTGATTTTTCAAGTAATTGTCAGGGCTGCCAAGAACAGTTTGGTTTGTCTCACTCCCTTCCACCCCTTCCTTGCTTTTTTTACTTCTTTTTTTAACTGAGCTTTCATCCAATTGCAATGAATCTGTCCGACTCAGCCTCTTGATGTTTTCAGGAGCGAGCCAGACAACTTCTTCTGTCTTGACAAAATCCTGGGGCAGGGTCCTCCTTCTCCACCTTTCAGAAATCTTCAAGTCAGAAACGCTGCTTCTGGTTCTCCTGATTTTTTCTGCAGGATCTATTACTCCAATTTTTTCATTCTTTTCACGAGCTGTGCTATCTAAGCTAAAGTCCTCTTCTTTGCAATTGACGTCTAGACTTTTCCTTAACCCAAAGGCCCTAGATTCTTCTTTATTAACAGTTAGCACTTTTGTATCAGGATGGTAGCTACTGGAAGAGTCACAAAACTGTCCACTTGAAAGCAGTGAAGAGGACTGCACCCCGTGTTTATTTACACTTGTTGAAGTCACTTCATGATCAAAGTTGGTTCTGAATTCATAGCTGTCTGTCCCACTGGGTCTGAAACTCCTTTTCTCAGAATAGCATTTAATCATATTAGACCCCTCTGCTTTATCCGTGGAAGAGACTTCACTCTTATCACTTTTAATTTCAGAATGTGGTTTGTTTACTTTTTCATTCATTCCCCAAAATTTACTTTTGTTTGTAGAATAAGGTATTTTCTCAGCCATTACTGACGGTTCAGTTTCAGTTTTATTAGAGTCTTTTTTCTGCTCAGATAAAGTGCATTCACCGGAGAAAAAATCAGTAGTTTCTCTCAACGCAGACCTGCTTGTAAAAACTTTTGTGTCTTTAGCTTCTGAAGTCGTATTATCTTCTTTCAAGTACAGAGTTTTACTATTTGCCCTACCTGACTGACCAGTGTGTAAAACGTCCTCATCATTTTTATTCTCTTTCACAGATGACTTTCTAGTTCTGAGTGTCATGGCCTTTTTTTCAGGAGCCATTGTAATGGCTTCACTAAGAGCTCTTTCACCACACATCTGAAAGACTTCGTATCTGGGCTCTATTCTTTGGTAAATTAGAGACTCTTCTGCATTTTTAGGAGCGGGCTTTTCACTTTTCTCAAACAAAGATTTTTCTAAGAGAATTCCCGAAGTAATTTTCTTGTCTTCACTTGAACAAGCTAGTTTCCCACCTTTTTCTACGTCGACTATATGCTTTGATGAATCAGTTTGCTTATGATACTCCTTCTTTATACCAGTGATTTCCTCCACTTCTCCCATCCATGACCGTCTGTTGTGCCCTGAAATCACCACTTCATGCTTTGCCTCCAGCTTATTACTCGTTTTCAGTGCAGAATCAGTCCCAGGATGATCAGCAGCAACGTTATGTCTCTGAACGTTATGGTCAAACATAGTGGCTCGGACAGTTTTCATGTAGGTCTTTTCCACAAGCGTGGTTGGTTTTAATTTTTTTTCCAAACTGCTTGTGAATGAGACAGAATTTTCACTTTGCTGAGAAAAATGCAGACCGTCTCCAAGGAAGCTTCCTTTCCTCTCTATCTGATCCGGTTTATTAGTTATTTTTACAATCTGCCGGGGTTTCCAAGGATTCCCAGGAGCGTGTGCTTCAGTGAAATCTGTGCCATGTGCAAGCCTGATCTCCTTATTCTGGAACAAGAAAATCCAACACTTAAGATCGTTATACATCATTTAAATAAAAAAATAAACTAAGTTTATGTTAAAACTTACTTGTACCTACTCTTTGCAACACACTGCGCACAAGTTAAATACATCCATGTTCCCTGAACACAAAATCTAGAGACCAAGGCAAAAGTGTAGCTCCAGTTCCTGAACCTTGACTATAACAGAATCATCTCATAGCTTGATTTACATTTTAATACAAAAAAGGTTGTTCAGCCTAGAGAAAAGAAGAGTGAGAGGAGACCTAAAGGAGGGTGTAGAAAGGTGAGGGTCGGTCTCTTCTCCCAAGGAACAGGCGATGGGACAAGAGGAAATGGCCTCAAAAATGCACCAGGGGAGGTTCAGATTGGATATTAGGAAAATTTTTTTTTACACTGAAAGGTTTATTAAACATTGGAATGGGCTGCCCAGGGAAGTGAAATGCACTGCATGCATTTAACAGCACGCATATTTAATTTTTAAAAATTCAACAGACGTGATGCTCCCATACTTCATCACGGTGTCCTAAAGATAGACTGACACAAGTAAACCTATTTGGATTATGTCATTCCTAATACTCTCAATACCTATTTTTAAATGATAGATTGATAAAGACACACAGGACACAGAACAGTGCTTTCTAAATGCAAACTTAGGTGGAGACGACATCAGCTGATGCCATTTTCTTACTTTTTGATTTTCTTGCATTTCATTGACAGAGTCGTTTCTACTTTCAGTGGGTTTCTCAGGCTTCGCTTCACTGCTTGATGTCGGACTTGAAAACCTGAAACAAAAGACTGTTCTTTTAGTCTTCTAAACAAGACTGTCTAAGCAAGATAAAGGACTTCTTTTAGTCCAGTTAGTCAGTTACTATACGTCCTACCAAAGCAGACTGGTAGAAATTATCCACTAAATTAAAGGAGAAACATCACTATTTCATAGTAAGTAACTGTATTTAGTGGTTTAGTTGGATCTACACCAAAGGATAGTTATTTCCTAAAGAAAAGTTAGTTATGCAGTTATATAGTTGTATAGTGTGAGATTCAGAGATACATAATAAAGCATAGTGACAGAGATACTAAAACTCTCGTGCCTCAGTTAAATGTCTCCTATTTAATTGGATCACAATGTTAAAAGACCCAGGTTTGCTGAAAAATTCTACCATCCCACTGTCCATAAAGCAGGTCCAGCCAAACATCTGCTCCATTTATTACGTGAGGCACTTCCTAACACCACCAAAAAAGGTTTCTTTCTTTCCTTATGCTTTTGCCATCACCTGTGGAACAGGAACTACCCAGACAAGTCCCAGCCCCTGCAGTATGGCCTCAGATATTGCAAAGTGCATAAAGCACCATCTCATTCGTGTCACAAACACATTTTTAATTTGGAATAATCATTTACCCAAATACATTTTATCTTGGACTAAATCTCTTTTTACTGGATAAGATTTTTTTTTTTTTTTTGTCATTTTGGTATGTAAGAATCAGCAGCTCTCATATTACTGTAACACCACTGCTCATTACCACAGCTTAGGCAGAACACATATCACAGATCTTGATATTCACTTTAATATGACAGGGAAACAAGATTCCTGTCTGCCTGAAAACCTGACACTCTATACTGCTGTCAAAGACACGGTAACCATTCTTTTGCTTTCTCACAAATATAAAGGCTTGCAGTCTAAATGCTTTCCTCAAGATTTCAAAATGCATGAAATTTTAATAATAGTATATAGTTACAGTGTCAAGTACACAGGCCACAATATTTATAGCATTTTTTTTTCAGCTGTCAGAGTATATTTCATTAAATTTTCTATTTTTTTTGGTAGGAAAAAGTGGGAAAGGGGCTCAAGAAGAACAGCAGAAAGAAAAATTACATTTAGTGGAACCAAAATGATCAGTTATTGTACTGTACTGAGAGAACAAGTTGGACTCAATGAGATGAAGTTAAGAGGATTAAATAGAATTTCTCTGCAACCTACATCTTTGTTAAGTCTGCGGAAAGTGGTCGGGATTGAAGTGACCTGCGCAGATTTCCTGGCTTAACGTCACTATTTTCTGTTGTCAGTTCTTTGATTCTCTGTTGGATGCTCACGCATCTGTTTTCCTTCTCAGCAATTGATGGGAGAAGCTCTGGATCCGTTGAGGTACTGGGACTTTCTGAAGTGAACAAACTAATGTGTTTTTTAACACTACCTCTTACAATACTAGTCTCTGTTTCTGAGGAAGGTGCAGGACTTTCACAGCCTAAAAACATATACGTTTCCTTCTGATCCTGTCTTTTTCCTCCCTTATTAGTTCTGCTTTCACTAGGGCTTTCATGGCTTCTTTCAGAAATGTGCAAGTTACTTGTTATTTCTGGTTTTGTCTCAATTTGTTCACTTTTAGATTTAAGCTTTGTTTCCCAAGTGTATTTTCCATTATTTACGATGCCAATGTCCTGACTACTGCACTTCAGATTTATTTTAGAAGAACTGACTTTATTAAATTCAGTTTGTTCATTTTTTGGCCCCATTTCAGACTGATCACGACAGCCCACATCAGTAAAAGAAATTAGAGATACATTCTCCTTGCTTTCATGAGATGAACAACTCTTCTTGCAGGCGGAAAGATCTTTGTGTTCAAACTTAGCTGTCAGGTCCATGGACAGAGGCCTTGGTTTTCTAACCCCGGATTTCTCCGTCGGAGATTTTTCCTCAGAAGCTTCCATGGTGCGATACTTTTGATCTCGTAACGATTCCAGAAAAATAGCAGATACTGGTCTATGTTTTGGCCTTTGCTGCACATCGACAGAGAAGTCAACTTTAGTGTTGATATTATTTGCATCATCGTTGTTCTTCTCCCCTGGATGAACTTCACCAGCATCTTTTTTTTCACCAGTTTTGAGGGAGTTCCAAGAGACCGGTCGGAGACTGGAGGAAAGAGATACCTGCCGATGAAGAGACCCTTCAGGACTCCTGGATGTCTCAGATGTTTGAGATGGTTTCTCCAGCTTCGTGTTGCACTGAAGCTCTTTTGTTTGCGTAGTACTAAATACTCTGCAGTCATCAGCAGCCCTTTTTTCTTGGGTCAGGCTCACCTTTGATGGCTCTGTCCCTGCCGTCTCAAAAAGAATGACAGTATTTGCACTGGGGCCAGTGTAGAAAGTCATGTTTGTGACAACTTCACTGCCAGTCTTATGTTCATTCTCAATGACTTTCTGGTCTACTAACGGAGGAACATTTCCACTTAATGCCTTAACAGATGAGGTTTCTTCAGTGGTCTTTCTGATGAGACTGCTCGATCTGAAAGCCGGAACAGGTGGTTTTACATTTGCGAAAGTATCTGAAGATTTCTCTTTAGAAAAAGGCTTTGGGAAAAGCCTTGGCCTTGATCCCAGCGACGGCATCGTTGCAGATCTCAACGAACTCCCAAACTTGCTCTTCTCTTCAAGAGTCAGTGATGCTGAAGCATCCTTGGTCTTGTTACTTGCATCTGAAAGCACACTTACATACACACGCTGGGATTTATCCTCGTTTCTGATTTCATTTAAGTCAGGTACTGTCGTCAAAGATGCTAAAGTAGAATTTATTTCTACTCTTGTTGCCATAGTTGTAATTACACATTCAACAGAAATGAAAAAATCCAACAGGGAAAAAGAATCTGCAAAAAAAGAAAGGAAACACCAGTATTGATGTAGAGTCAGCATGAACATCAAAAACCATCATTCTAATTTAAATTCATAAGGTAGCTAAATTCAGATTAAGTTGCCTTTCAGATATGCCATTTATATATCACATAATGAAAGACATACTGTTCCTCCTCATCTGAAGGACCAGCAAGGAACACTGCTACTCATTGATTAGGCCTAAAAACCAGAGAATACATCACAAAATCTGCAAGAGCATCTGCAGAGTACTGAGCTCCCATTAATCATGTAAGTTTCAAGGGCTGAAACACTTCAAAATAAAGAAATTAATTTCTTTTTTGAACCTGGTATCTCAATGTTGATTTACAAACACCAACTGCTTTTTACAATATTATAAATAGCTGGCCAGCTGCAGTGAGTATGTGCTTCCAAACTTCATCCCAGTATCAAGATTGGTATGACTGAAAGTGATTTGTTAGCTATTAGCTAAAGCTTACAATTAAACAATGGAAATAAATGCATATTCTGCAAATCTCCAAAAGCTTTGCTACCACTTACCATAATTTGCATTTTCTGCTGCAACCAATCCATACAATCTGATTGACTTCTCATAGTGAAAACAAGATCTCAGGCGCCAAGATCACATTAAGAACAGGGGAAAGCAATCACTTCAGCAACACGGACCAGACCTCTCCTGCAAATAAATAAAGAGTGTTCAGATTCAGGCATGGCACATACCCAGATCCACACAGGGAATATCACAGGAGACAAAAATCCTCAGCATTTTAAGGAAAAAAAAAAAAAGAAGAAGGCTGGCACCAATTCTGAAGTATAAAGCCACCTGATTTAACTGTATAAAGCAAAAGGATGTTTATTTTTCCAGCAATTATTAAAGAATCAACAAAAGATTACCACCTAGAGCCTGAAAGGTGAAGGGTAGATAGCTTGGGTCTGCAGAGCAGACAGACCACACTGGAACACGGTTAAAGCCACATTTCAGTAAGTACTGTTTGCAAATCCAAGTGCTGTCAGTCACTGGTTAAACACCCAGTTCTGCATTACTGTCATCTCAATTACTGTCCTTTACTTTCTATCTCCTTTCTGTGATAACAGTATGGGAAATGCTACCTGAGAGAGTGACCTTCAAACGGCCGATTTTCAATCAAAATATGACTTTTACCATGACAAAGCAGTTTTCCCAGTATCTCGCCAACAAAGGCAGGAGATTAGCTGGGGCTTTAATTATATTCTTACTGCAGAGATGACAGAAAAAACAGCAGGAATTACAACTGCAGCAACAAGAAATAACCTGATTTTTTCCTAATACAAAGCGTATTTCAGTTTTGTAGCAGATGCAGGTGGCTATGTAAGGTTAGATGCATTAGTTATTTTTTTTTTCCTTTAAAAGATGTCGTACTCTTAATTTTTAAGGAATTCATACTGTATTTTATAGCCATTCACTCAGGGGTTCAGTTTTATGTTGCCACCTTCTTGTCTACTTGTGAGCAGCCTTTGAAGGGGCAGCCTTTGGACTACCCTCTCACCTCATCTATTTTGGGGTGTATTTACCCCATAAATATGCCTATTTGTAGATGCTGTGGGATATGGAGCCCCCTGCATGTGAATATTAAAAAAAATAAATAAATAATCATTGCTTCCTGAGTCTGCAGTCTGGAAAAATGATTATTTCACCTTCCTTTGACTAGACTGCCACCTCACTGCCACCAGAAATTGCACAGATTTATTTTTGTCCCTTCCTCTCCCAGGCAGGCTAATGAACTCCCTTCACCTTGCCCGTTCCCTTTCATCTCTCAATCCACTCGAAATTCTGTCTCAACTGCTCACACGCTGTGCTAGTCCCCTCCGAGTCCACGACCTCTCCTTTCCAAAATAGGCACCAACCCAATCAGCTTATCAATCTGTCCCTCCCACCATCTCCCAGATCTTAATGAAATCTTCCTCCCTCTCCCATTCCTTATTCTAAGAAATGCCATCAAAATCCGATTAAAATGCTCTCGCATTCCAAGGATGCAAAGGTTTTGTGAAGAGCAAGTTGTGCTCTAAAAGCAAAACCAGTAACACTTGCTGAAAAAAAGGGCGATGATCACAGGAAATGCAACAAAGCAAAAAATTCAGCTGCAAAACCAGCATCTGTCTTGCAGTATTTGAGAATACGTTTGCTCCTGTCACTCTGTGCCTCTTTTTCTTTGGAAAAGAAGAAGGTGGCACAGAGCTTCTTACATGGAATAAAACTTGATCCCCACCGGAACGCAAGGCAGTGAGTATACAATGAGGGACATAATCCTCACTAACAGCATACAAATCATTCCTCCAGCCAACATTCCTCAGCCATAATTTACCCATTTTCATGATATTTGTTCCTTAGTTTTATTCCCCTACACTTCAGCTTTGCAGGACCCCCTTTTTTTTTTCTACGTGATCAGTTTTCAGGTCTTATTTAAGGTCTTATTGCTCAGATACTCTGCTACAGATACTTGTCACCTTGTCACCCAGACAAGTATTCAAAAAAGGAGAACAAAATATTGGGGGGGGGGGGGGGGGGGGGGGGGCGTGGAGAATCACCCAATTTTGAAAATTATAAAGCTCCTGGAATTTCAAACAGCTGTACATTTGATAAGGAGGAATCATGTCATCAGTGCCACCTATAACATACACTAGACGTTGTGTCTTGGTTTGGAAATACACACCTCGATACAGATAAATGTGCTTCTCTAATAAAATACTAACTACTCACGTTGGCAACCTATGAAATTTTGGGCAATTGACAAAAGCCAACTGTAAACTAAATTCCACAAGAAAAAAAAAAATCATATGGGAAAGGCTCTACCCAAAACACACCCTTTCTATTTCGTGTTTGCCTGCCCTGCCTTGCCCACCGGCCGCACACAGGACTATTATTTACATCAGTGGTAATTCCTTTAAGCCTATTAGAACAACAGGAGCAGCAGCCTGCAGATAATTTTTCCACCATGAATCACGTGATTATGGCCAACTTCCTTGCTCATAAGTAAGAATGCTTTAAATGACACAAAGCAAAATAATCTATAATCTGTCCCTGAACCTCTCAGCAGATAAACAACTCCGTCTGTCTTTTGTAAGGATGGAAAGCATAAAGATTCCACAGAGAAAAATCTCTCTGCTATTAAAAAAAAAAAACTAAACAATAAAACCCACCCAAAAAAAACAGTTTATGAAATTAGAAACAACCAAAGTATGACTGCAACAGTGAATATCCATGACTGTTTATACTAAGAATACTCCAGTAGAAAACTACCAAATAAATACAAGGTTTTCCTTTTTTAGGCACAACTTTGCCAGCAAATCCACTACCAGTATATAAAAAACACAAACCCTCCTTTAGTGTATAAATACAGGAAGAGATTTGTATAACTACATATATCAGCAGCTTCTGAAAACCCAGCTCTGCCAATGCCTATATATTCATTTATCCCACAGGTTTTCACTGGCACAGCCGGGCACAGGAGCTACAAATGCAATGACCAGACATGTCACACAGACACAAAACAAGATTTATTTCATTCCTCCTACAAAAGGCTTCCCCAATGGCTTAATGTTTCAGTCTTTAAAATAAAAAGATGGTTTGTTTGGTTTTTTCCTTCTTTTTTTCTTCCTGTGCTCGCTGACTATCCACTGGTATGTGTCGCTGAGAGGATCTGCTCTGCTAATTCCCATTTAATCCAATCACTCACTGGGCACGTATGTAAAATAGAGTAATTTAACCATGCCATGAACATAAGGCTTCCTATAGCATAGTCAAAATGACACAAAGTGGTGGGGGGGGAAAGAACCCCCACCTTTCTGAAACTTTTATAACTACGTAGAGCATGCACTAATTCAGTAAAAAAAAAAGGCTTCTTCTATTCTTGGATTTAAGCCTGATTCATGTTATTAGCACCATCATTCACTGAAATGGGATCCATCAGTTGTATTAAGAGGACATACAGGGTCTCTCAAAGAGAAAGATTTTAAAAAATTACTGTCGTGCTGACTAATTTTTGAAAATATTCCTGGACAAAATTATTCACAAATTCTGAACAAGCAATAAAATGCATTTAAATTACCTTTTCTCAGATTGAGAGTGAGAAAATCAGTAGAACAAGGCCCTTGTTCTGCTTCTCAATAATCAAAGTTAACAGGTTGAAAACTAAAAATACATATTCCAAATCTCACCAGACAGCTGTCTTGTGACCTGCAAAACTCTGTAGATCTTTAATACTAATATTCCAAAGCACTGCAAAATTTAAAAATATTCTTCTTTCCCCATTCCCCATGTGCAAGCCTATTTGAAGCCTCTGGATTTTTGTTAGAAAAAGACAAAGCACTGTTCTTTTGGATGTTTAGCCCATCACAAGGATGAAATACTCCAGTCTGACATTTTCTCCCACTGCAGAGAAAGATTAGCGTTTCGTTAAATAAAGTGCCCATCCTATAAATAGCAGCATTTACAAGCACTTGTAAATCTCTAATTGCTATTGCCAGGACAATTGCATAACTATCAGCACTTGTTAGACCTTCACTGAGATCTAGACACACACTGAAGAAGACATATATTTTCAACTACACTTTTGATTGTGGTGGCATCTCAGTACTAGAGTGAAAATTTATCTTCTTATATTTTAGTACCCGTTATTTTAATAATTTAAATATTCTAACCCACGTTACAAGGTAAGACAGTTAAAAGGGTAACAAATTACAAATTATCAACCTGCTTGTTCTGCTGCTCTTGCCCCTCACACAGCACTGATGGACATGGTGCCCACCACCCCTCCTGCCCAAGAAACACTCTGCTCTGTAGCGACAAATGGTTGCAAATGAAGAATCTGTGATTCTTCCCAGCAAAGAGAGATCCCTCCAAATATCAACCATGACCATTATTATCAATCCTTACCCATTTTCAGGTTTTCACCTCTGAAAAATTCTCCACAAATTTCTGCGCTGTGAATTTTAGGGGCAATCACCTCGTTCTACAGACAAGGGCAACTACTTCTCTGTCAGGATAAACTTTGTCCAACCCAAACTCTTGGCTGGGTTTTTCCTCTTGTTGCATTATTACCGGTGTCTTCTCCTCAGAGGGAGATCCACCAAGAGCACACAGGCTGAAAGAACACGTTAGGCATTTCCTCTGACCTGTACAACTACCTCATTATATCTCATTCTTCCATAATTTCATCCTCCGCAACCCTCTCATTGACAGTTTCAGAGTAAACTCTTTTCCCTTCCAAGTTTCATCAAGGGTCTAATTTGTTTTGAAAGTCTCGTGAGACCTTGCTAGAACAAAGCCCAACCAAAGGAAAAAGGCTTTGAAATGTTGGTGAATCATCATTTTTCAGGACCAGATGCTGTGCATCCTCACCTTCCTGAGTGAGTCAGCTTTTATTTCCAGCTCGCACCCTGCGTGAGGGGTTCCACCTGGCTCATTAGTGGGTGGGTATTTTCAGAAAGCCCAATTCTTTCAGCAGTTGAAATAGAGAACAACAGCAAAATCTCGATTTCTGCTGAGGGAGGATGACATTCAGCAGGAACAACGTGAATTTCTGGCTAAGGCTGAAGTCAGGCTAAGAGCAGGTTTGTGCACAAGGTCAGTATTCCCAGAAGGCCTCAGAAAGTGCTGGTTTGTTTGCTTATGTCATCAAACATTTGCTTTTGTGGTCAGCCTCAACTCCTGCTAATATTCTTTTAGGTTTCATCCTTGTAAATGCATTTCACCCACAAAAAGGCCTGCAAATGTCTGCAAATAACTTCTCCCCATTACATGCAGTTTAGTGTAAAGGAAAAAAAAGACATTCCAGAAATAGTTGCATTTGATGCCAGATGAAATATTAATGATCAGGTTTGACTACAAGCAAGAAAAATTGACTAGGGAACTGAAAAAAGAAAAAGAAGTCAAATGAAGACTCTTACAGGAAGATATTCAGTTGTTTCAGGTAGAACTCTATATGCAGTTCCCAAAGGTCAACAGGGTTATACCCCTGACACAAGGGAGGATGGATACTTCATTTACAATCTGGCAAATTTATCCTCAAACCTTTTTAGAATCATTATTAAACTCCCTCCTGGTTAATTTGGAGGACCAATAAAGGTCATCGTGTTGCAGGAAGCTTAACATCACTTTTAACTGTATTTAAAATATATTTTGATTAGAATACATTTTTCTGCACAGATTCTAAAGGAACAGGGTTAAACCTCCAGCTGTGATTCTTTTCATACTCTTATGCTGTACGTCACGAATACGATGAAATTAATCACACACTAATTTACTTGTATCTCCTCAGAGCGTATGGACCTTGCTTTAGAAGAGGTGAAATTTGGTTCATTCTTGCTTCAGAAGCACCTCGAGCAGCTCCTGATGCCTCTGACCTGGAGCAGGCAGCTCTTTGGACCAGCCCTCTCCAGCCGCAGCCAGGCAGGGCTGCCTTTTCTCTCGAGGCTCCAGCTCCGAGTGAGAATGCTCTCATTTGGCAGGCACAGCATGGCCACGGCTGAAGGAGAGGAAGGAGATGGATGAGCCAGCTGTCTGCAGCACAGACAGAAATAGAGACTGAAAAAAAAAAAAAAAACCAAAAAAAAAAAAACCCACACACCACTTTGGCACTCTTCCATTTGATACTCTCCTACAGAATACCACGCTCAATACCGTGTTTCAACAGTAAAAGGAGGTTGGAGACCACCCACACCTGAAAATATTTACTGTAATTGCACGTAGGCACCTCTTGGCAGTGAGGGAAGACAAAGGACAACTGTCTCTGATCTCAGAGCTGACAGAAGACAGATACTGCCACTGGCTTTTCTGTCTCGCTCGCTTGGTGCTTTCAGGGGTACCAGCTGCTGCAAGTGCTTGATAACCAGCAATGGTATCACTGGGACACTTTCCTCCCAAAACACTGGTGAAAAACGACAGGGAAACTGGCACTGAAACGATTTACTTCATGGAGCAAATGCAAAGTTAAAATACCCCTCAGAAAAACCCCTGCAGTGAGACACCTTGCCAGCAAAAGCTAATGGGAACCTCAATGGTGCAACACTCCCACAGCTCGGGAGAAATGGCTCTGCTTCTGAGCCACATGCCATGGGGTCAAAGCACCGAGTGAAACAGATCTGTGAGCTTTGGGTTATTAAGGAAAAAAAAAAAAAAGGAAAAAAAATCCTCCACCTACTTGTTACAAAAATAGGCAAGTGTCTTCACAGAGCTACTGCTTGCAAGCAAAGGCTATGAAGCCTTCAGAAATAAACCTGACACATCACCCTCTGCGCCCAGGAAGGAGTCAGAGGGAACGGATCACTTCATATAAACTGAGCTTCCGAAGGTCACTGTATTACAGAAATAGGGTGATGTGAGGAGACATTTCCTGCTTGCCTTTATGTGTGGCAGGTGCTTGTGTGTCAGAAGGGACTGTAAGAAAAGGCAAAGCCCGTAATCCTCTGATCTTCCTCTTAAAATTGTAACAGGATTTCCAGGGGTGGAAAACGTGTTTGTGTCCTGGCACAGTAAACCACCTTCAGAAAGCCTAAGAACCCACGCTCGTCTGTGACCAACTTGGAATCTCCAGTAGTAATTTATAAATGCTATGTCTTCATTGCCTGGTTCCTCAAACAGGGATTAAGGTATTACCCTAGGGAGAAAAGAATAAAGGAGTTTCATCAGGGCTTTAAGAAAATCTGAGGTTACTGGCCTTGGAGCACTATCTTCAACATGGTAGAGAGCTGGTTAATCATCTGCAGAAAACCTCCACCCATGAAACTGAGGACAAAGGAAACAAGAGTGATGGGAGAGAAGACCAAAAAGAATAATGACAGATAGATAGATATGCATCTTCTCCAAGATTAACCTGGGTAAAGCTAAACTGCACGGTTTCCATAAAGAAAACAGCTTTCCTTCTGATTTAATCCTTAAGATTTGTTCTCACCATAAAGGTTCAGAGGCAGCTGTCTCAGGCCACAGCTACTGCCAACAATTATTAAAGAGAAAAAAAATTATTAAAGAGCCCTGGGAAAACCTCTCTTGTATTAGTTTCACAGCTGAGCTTGTCTTGAAGGATAGATTCTGAGCTACACAATCATTAACTAAAAGACTCATTCACAAAAAGCATGTGCCACCTACAGACAAAATACTTGGAGCAACGATGCTGTAATAGATGATGCTGCTTCTAAGCTTTCACCTCACTAAAAAAGAAACTTGTCATTGCCTATTCTTGTTATAAATGTTTATGTTCTGCTTCAGCTCTTACAGCTATACCATTTGATGTCTTCAGTAGCTTATTCTCCACTTCCTTTCTTAAAAATAATACACTAAAAAGCTCTGTGCTCCACAGCTTTGGATTTTGCTGCTAACACCACGTTTTCTTCAATATGGACCAGTCAGTATTGTCGAGCAGCAATTTCTCCACTCAGTCCACTGTTCTACCTTTCAAATATTTGTGTTAGTCATAGCAGAAGCATGTAGTCTAGCTCGGTCAACAAGAAACCATCCTCAAGCCCAAAATATTTGTCCCAAGCACTTTTCTAGCAATGAAGTGCAGCATAACAAGAGAAACACACTCTGAACCAGTGGTTGGACAAGATGATTCCAAGGAATCTCCTCCTGGGAAGAGATTATTCTGTTCCATGAAGAAATAAACAATTTCTAAAACTGCTCCCTTCATCTTAAAGATCTTGCCCTGAGGCTGCACCATGGAGGTACCTACCTGAAGTGGGCAATAATGATACCTCCCTGGTACCATTGGAAAAGACAAACGCTATGATAAGAGACTGACAGATTCGTATTAACAAACATCACAACTCGGTCTCAGGCAGGGGGACCCAGGAAGCAGCTTTCAGCCAGCAGGGACTCTGGGGGAAATTTTCCAACAGCCTGACTGTGTTGAAAATCCAGCTTCAGCACCAGTTCTGGTAGGCCAACACCACAGCAAATACTGGTTTCAGCTGCTTTACCCAGCACTAAGTATGGTAGAGCGTAGGTTATCTGATAAAAATCCTCCTGTGCCCAAGCTGTTGCTCCTATAGCAGTAATTCAAATGCTTTACATAAAAGATGACCCAATTGTGAACAAGCCAATTATTAACAATCTTCAACTGGGTTCATTTTACTCTAGTTATGCCTTTCAGCACAGAGATGGAGCTATTAAAACTCATTCAAATGGACATGACCATCAGATTCACAATTTCCACTCATATCCCATAAATACCAAAAAAATAACTAGACTAGCAAGAGATAGGTTGATCGACTGAGTTAAATAAAATATTGCTACAAAAGCAAAATACTTGGTGGCATTTATCATTCTGTGAGCCAAAATCCCTTATGTCATCCTCTGCTCTACCAAACAATTCCCTACTTTGAAATTAATCTTTTTGCCTCTCAGGTTGTTAACAATTTTCAGACAGCTCTTTGATCTCTTCCTTGTGTACTCAACACAGTAGGACACTTTTGCTGCAGCAGGGTGCTGTCTCCTGTCAGGCATCAATAATCTGCCCCAAGCTGCATACCCATCAAAAACCAGCTATGTCAAGAATGTTTTGTGTGCCAGAGGAGCTACTGCTGCTACCTTGATGATAAGGCTCCCGTTTCTCCTTCAGTGGTCACATCTAGCTTTTCACAGCTTGTCACATATGCAGGAAATAGTCTCAGGTTTTCCCCCCTCCCCAATGCAATTACCCATTTCAGAAACACTGCCTGGTTTTGCTAATTTGTCCGTAGGTTTCTTTTGTTACCTGCCAGCAGGTTACTGTTATCAGCAATCCACAAAAGAGCTTCCTCTTCCTCCAAAAGTGACAGGAGTTGAGTGTCAGAGAGTTCTGTATGACTGTGGGGAATCAAAGCAGTGACACTACATTTCTTCCCGTTTCTGAACAAAAGAGGGTTTAAACCAAGAATTCTGACAGCAAAATGCCCCCATATACACAGTGGCCATCTATTACTACTTTATTCTTCAGAAACACAACATTATTCACCAAAACCAAGGCCTGCAATGAGTTATTGGTCAACACACTGTCTAAAGCTTTGTGACTACAAAACAATCCCCTCCATCTCCCTATATGCTGGGGAAAGCACAGAAAGGGGAAAAAAATGCCTCTTAATTGAACGACAACAGTTCAGGCACATAAAATTTTTATTGAGTGGGGCAGAAAATAAATAGCAGAAACACAAAAAAAAACCCCAGCACTGAAACCCAAATCATGGAGGCACCAAGAACCTGGAAGCGTTCTGGTTGAGACCAAACCCTGGAGCAGAACACAGCCCTGCACTCAGCATCCCAGGCTGGCAGGGGACAGGGGAATGGCCAAGGGAAAGCTTAAGTGGCTACTTAAGTGACGTTCACAAGCTTCAGCACAGAAGTGCATTTTTAAGCACAAGAGCGGTTGGGTTTTTTTAACTTTCTGATAAGTTTTAAGCCAAAAGTCACAGAACCATTCTAACACATTAAAGCGATGATAAAAGAGTAACATAAAAACACTTGGGGAAAAAAAAAACATGCAGACACTGTCAAAGAACACATGGTACAGTGTAGACATTTTAAGGCAGGATAATAATGAATAGCTGACACAGGCATATTTTGGAGCTCAGAAAAATTAGCAGGAGTGAAAGATGACAGATATGTTCTCAAGAGTTCACCCAGACGTGTGAACTGAGGCATGAGCACTCGCTTGCCTGGGAGCATCCAGACTGAGAAGCTCTTCCCTCGGATCACCCCCACCAAACCCCACTCCCAGCAGCAGCCTCAGCTCCTGAGCCCAACTTCCCAGGGCACAGCCAAAGGACGGATTTTAACAGCATTTTAGTAACCTGGGAACTATCTCACAGTGAACTTAGAAACATCACCTTCCCAAAGAAGGTTCCTTGGACTGAAATCTGATGCAAAACCAAACCAGAATACGCCGGGTTCTCCGAGCTCACCAACCCCCCAAAAGCAACAGAGGAAAGCACAACTGACTGATCCCGGGTTTGGCCTCACTGTCAATATTTGGATGCCTCTGGAAGGCACGAGGCAACATTCACCAACTTCAAGAAGCACACTAAGTCCTGCAGCTCCTGAAGATATGCTGAGCTGACTCCCTCGCCAGCCTTTTTGCTGTAGGTCTGAAAGATCAAATATCAACACAACACCGATATGAAAACAACGGGTAATTGACACTGGATCCAGAATTTCTGCAAGAGGAATTCCTTCCGAATCAAGCCATGCCGACCCAAGGAGCTGCATGATGCGGTCACAAATGTATCTTCAGCTTCCTCAAGTCAGCCTTGGCGTGTGAAACCAAGGCATGTGAAATCATCCCAGCATCTATCACGAGGCAGCAGGCAGTGGAGGGTGCTTCAGAAGCACCACAGGCACAAAATATCATTTCTTTTCAGTTTAGAGACTTGATGAGCCAACAGCAGACCGGGTGCCTGGCTCTTTTTTTTTTTTTTTTTTTTTGCTTTGTTTCATCACATAGGAACCAACCAGCATACTATGGACAAGAGCTACAGCTGAACTCTCAGACACAAACCCTCCTCAGGAATCACACTGATCAACCCGAGTTCTCCTCCCCAAAAGTTCTCAGGTTCAAAAGCCAAAGTGGTAAAAATCAGGGCAAATGAATAACGGATTTACAGGATGGAAAAAAAGATCGACCTGACCCAAACTGTTTGTTTGTTTTGCAGCAAAATGATAAATGCTACAGATTTTGATGCCTAATAAAAGCCAATCCAAGTCATTACAAATGCTGTCTCACATACTGGTTGAAAGCCAATATTGGTTAAGTAATTATAAACAACCTTCTGTTAATTATGTAGTTTAAAGAATACACTCATGCCTCAACAAGCTTTTCACTGCAGCCTCTTCCCCAGTCCACTCACTATGTAACCGGGACCAGAGTCACTAAATGTGGCCAACAGTCCATTCTCTGTGAAGACAAATTCAACTCTTGACTAGACTGCAGCTACTACCCCTGGTCTCAGACACATCCAACAGCTCCACAAACAAATTCCAGCAAGCTGGCAGTGATCACCAGGCTCAAATCAATGCCAGGGACTCGGACTGACAACCCCAGGCAGGAGCAACAGAGAAGGAAGCTGTCAGATGGCCAAGTGTCCAAATGGCATCCTTGGCCTTCCAATATCAGTTTTAAAGCTCTCCAGATGCTAACCTGCCATCTGCTTCCTTACCTCCTTCTCCACACTCCTGAAGACATTCCTGAACTGCTGGGTTGAGGTGCTTCTCCCATGTTCACAGGCTTTTTCCACACTCCCATCAGCAACCGAGTCCTGGTGGAACCAGTGTAATTAACAGGATGCTGAGATGCAGATCTCCAGAATGGAGTTGCCTCACCATATTTGAAGGAGCCAACATAAGCAGAAAACGGAGCCGGCCACAGTTTATAAGGGTAAAAACCCTCAAATCAAGCTGAGACAAGGCTTTTGGACAGAATTTGAAAAATATACTAACTTGCCCCTTACAAAGCCAAGTTTTTGCAAAAACTATCTTAGTCAGCCATTCATCTACAGTACAAAAAACCTAGATTCCAAAATACTGCTTTTTACATTGTGTGCAACAGTCCAATATCAACAAACATGACACCCTGCATGATCATTGTTGACACTTACATCACATACGCTTTAATGCATCACAAATAATCTCTAAAGATAATACACATTGGTTAGGAAACAACTCTAATTCTCGTATTTAAGACCAAGTACAAGAGAAAAGGCTTAGTATTGTTTGTAAAAGGTGTCAGTAACGAGGCCTAAGTTATGCATCCACTTCAACACACGCTCTCATTTCAGTTTTGCACACGAATAAACAATGACTCTGTACATCTCCTTATCTCTTCCTCTCCTCCCTCATGGGGTGGGTAAAGGGCCATCTGTCAGTCTGGTTTTGGTAAATTTGGCTGAAACCACAACAATCACTACAAATGCTAGACCTTTGAGCTCAATAGAGTGCCTTCAGGAGAGGAAAATATGTATTTAATCTTAAACAAGGCTTCCACCTCTCCACCGTGGAATCATCTCCATAGATTGCATCTTCAGGCATAACATCCTCAAACCAGGACAGCACCAACGTGACCGTGACACTATTTAAGCAAGTGCTTGATGTAAAGAGCTCGATTCAAGACACATTTCTTGCACGTGATTACAATACAGCACAGAAGCAAACTTCTCTCTGGCCAAAACTAACCCTCTGCGCTCCGAGCAAAGGCTCCGATGGAATCTGCAAGCACTGCAGAAGCAAAAGGAAGCGCAATTCCAATATGTTTAACGACTGAATTAGCATAATGCTCACCAGGCAGAAACCAGTTTCCCTGACCTTCTTGAAATGCTGATCTGTAACTATTGATGAGTCTTTCCTGTGTGGACTGTGATTCAACTGTATTAAGGGAGAAGTCAAGAAAACATCCGTTGCCCTGTCAAGTTCAGTGAGAATAGGTCAGAAGCAGCATTCTCTGCTGCAGCCTCACACCATCACGTAGCAACAGAGAACATCATCCCTACTAGGTAGAATTGTACGTAGGAGAGTAATAAAATACCTGAGATTGTGCTACAAACTCCACTGTAATCAAATCAATTCATTTAATCTTTCCTTTGCAAGCAGTAATCACAGAGAGCCGCAGTGATTTATTAAAAAAAAAATAATATTCATTTGTGAAGAACATAAACTGAACATTATGATGACTAGTAAGAATTACAAGACAAATTCAAACGTCTTTTAAAAATACTTAACATTATTTGCATAAACAAGATATCTCTCTTTCTGTTACTGTAAGCTCAAACATGCAAAAGGAAAGCCCTGTACCATTTGTACACACACACTGCAAGAATAGGCTGATATTTAGGCAAGTCTGCAACCATCGTGTTGCTTAAAACACTTTAAGCACATATTATCCTAATATTTGACACTTAATAGTGCCAGTACAGTAAGAGAACTGTCTGACAACAAATACTAAAAATGATATTTTTCAGAAGGTCTCTAAGTAAAGGAACGAGCCAGCCGGATGCACAACATTTAGCATAAATGCCCGTTTTAGAAAGGCATCTGTGGCCATTTTATTCAATGAAGAATTCCGAGTGTTCTCATGAAATATCAAACCCAATTATGGTGGCCAGAAATCCCAGCCCTCTTCAGAGGGCTTTGCTGGGCCGAATACTTTCATTTCAGACGGGGCAGCTTTGTCCATTGAAAGCCTTGTATGGCTGAACAGACTTGCAGCAGATAAACATCCCTCTTAAATTTTGGCACAACTCGCTCCCTCCCAAGAGTTACTGATACTATGGCTGAACTGAAAGAGCAGCCAGACTTAATCTGAGCTGAAGTCTGAGCTCATTAGAAGAAGAGAAAAATGACAAACTTAATTTCCATTTCTATCTCTGTCTTTCAAATTCTCACCAACACTGTAAAATAAAGACCATCCTAACTCTACAATAGTGGGAATAACAAGTTTTAGAACTTCACATTGTTATTAATACTTGTTGAAAGGCACAGAAAGCATGTAATTAACCAATCCTAGGACCAGAAAAAACAGCCACTATGAAAATATAAACAGAAAGGGCCGAGTGTATGGCAACAATATTGTCTGCATCAGCAAAAGCACACACACATACTCATATTGTCAGGCTTTTCACTAAAATACTGGCAGCTTATTACCCTTAGAAACTATGAAGGGTGAAATAGTTTTTAACTATTAAACTAAGAAAATAAGGCATTAGCATCACCTCCACCCCTTCTCCAACCTGACAAACCTATGTATTTCAGACTTAAACAACAAACCACAGCTAATTTCTTTTATCTTCTATTTTTACCCTCCATTTAATTTACATCCAAGCGTTGCTCCTGCAGCAAAGTCGTGGATGTCTATTCCCAGTCTGACCCAGCTCAAAGAGCACACGCTTCCCAGCTGCACCAGAGCTCTGCAGACCTCGCTGCCCAACTGTAACTGGGTCAAGCCTGTAGCCAGAGTTAATAGCCCACTCGGCTCTTGGCAATTCCCTCCCCAGCCCCCAACCAAATCAAAGGGGTATTTTGACCTGGAAAAAAAACAAATCAAAGCAAAAAAACTCCGAAACACAAAAAAAAAAAACCCAAAAAAAAAGACTTACATCTCCTACCACCCCACATTAAAGTTTATGCTAATACTGTAAAATAAGACAAGTAAAAATTGCACCAAAGCTAGAGCTGTTCATACACTGCATATATACACTCCTTAAAGAAACTGCTGGAACACACAAATATGCTTTCTCCTCACAAAGTGAAAATTGCGTAGATAACCCAACCTTCAGCAATTGAATTGTTATCTTTTTCTACTTGTTACAGCAGGCTAATGACCATCCTGACTCATAATTACTACAACACTAAGAAGCTTTCAGTTCTCACACTGCTGCAAGTCCAGCCCTTATCTTCTTTCAGGCACACAACAGCTTTGCTAGAGCCCAAAACTGAAAGTTTAGGCACTTAATTCTGATAAGAACATCTAATGAACAGCTCTGTAAGTGGCTTTAAAGAAGCCCCCTTACAGATTTCCTCCTCAGCCCCCACCAGCATTTAACTGCATGTTTGTAGGCCATGACTCAAATCAAAAACGAGCCATGTTTCAGATAATAATCCTCTCTAGTCCTAAACTGCTCAAATTGCATCACTGCAATCATACAAGCCTCAGAAAAAATTCATTTCCTCTCCTCAAGCATCTTTCAAGCATTGCAAGGTATTAAGAAATGTGAAAATACCTATTAAAGAATCTCCTGTTTATATAGATGCATTGAAAATAACCCCAAAGAGCTTGGAAAGCTGTCTGAAGGCTTTGCTGCCTGCAACATTCCAGCATCACGGATTTCCAGAACAAACCAAAGACAGTGGGATGCAAGAAAATAAGCCACTTTGATTTGAAAAAAGAACTAAAGATTAAGCTGTTTACAGAAATATACTTCTTTTAAGACTCTAGATTATTTAAGCCTATGTCTGAGGAAAATCATTTTCCAGGAGACCTATATATCCCTTTCTGATCAGATGGTCAGTTCATGAGCATATATTGATATCCAGTCATGAGAAGAAGGGGGGGGAGGGGGGAGGAAGGAAACATTACTAATATTTTTAAGCAATAGCTGCAAAACAGATAGGATAGTCACCAGAGCAAATTTAGTGGGGTTTGCCAAAACTCAATACCCAGGTTTTCCTAAGATTTTGGTTTTCCTGCCATTTAGCAGGACCTAAGATATGGAAAGTCCACTGTGCATAAACCATTTTGTGCACAGAAGCCCATTCAAAGCAAACAGTAATTGACTTACTATGATTTTGATTTGTTACCTTTTTTTTTTTTTAATAAAGAGTATTACTAGAATAGAGCTTCAAAAGAAAGGCCTGAGAGTTCAAGGAAAAGTTCCTGTATGTCCTTCAAAGTTACTAAAAGTCAATTATGGAAAAAAAACCCTGAGACAACTTGTTTCCCTTTTTTCAATCCAGCAAATAGAATATCTCCTCAGAGTCAGCTCCGTACAGTCATATCCCATTGGATGCACATATATGGGCAACCCAACAGCAAATCCCTGTGTATTTTAAGGAAAAGTCTATACATTCAACTGCACAGGGCAGGTGCACCTAGAGTTTCTCTCGCCTGGAGTCTTCCTGTTAAACTGTTAAAACTACTTGGCCTGTGGTCTTAGGATTCACAATTAGGATTCAAGAGTAGTTTGCTGAGGAGGGAATTCCTGACACTATTATTCCAGTCTCTTTGGCTGCAAACTCAAGACAACCACTGGTTTGCACTGCTAAGGCTCCTACTGCAACCAGGGAGTCTTCATTTAAACACATTTCTGAGTCAAAAGCAAAAAAGTTTGGGGTTTTTCCCATAGGATGACCTTGGGTAATTCCTACATACAAAACAAAGAAAAACACACCTAAAATATTGCAACATTCTCTAGTTCTAGTCACCCTTGTGTATCAAACACAAAGAAGTGATACAGATGGTGCTCACAGCATCACTGGGAGGTTCCTGCCTGGGCTTGCAGGATTAAGGAGTTTAGTTCAGTCTCGCTTCTACCAACAGCCCACTGCATACAGCGTGATCTCCTGTTCCATGAATCTCTCCTTAAAGTATTGAATAGACATAGCACTTTCCTCCCAAAAGCTGCCTGCTACTTAACAATGGACCAAGGAGCCTCCCAAAAGGCTATGTCCACCTTAAAAAAATAAATGACTAAGATAAATTAGCAGAAGAGCTAAAACATGGAATACCTCCCTACAGCCAACAGCATCATGCAAATTTTCCAGTCTATGAAAGCAAAAGAAAGACTTCCAACTGGCATCATTCATAGCCTCATGCAGGAAAACATCCTATAAAAAGAAATAGCTAGAAAATAAGAAGAGAACTGGGATGTTCCATGTAACTGGATGCAGAACACTTTTAAAACTTGCACTTTGATGCGCATGCACACACACCCTTTTACTAGTCCCATTTTTAAACAACTACACAGCACACAACTCAGCATGACAAACTCATTACTCATTTGCCAAAGGAAACTTCCCCTGGCAAGCGAGCAGTGCCAAGTTATCCATTTCACTGGAATATAAGCTTGAAGAAACATACCAACTCTCAGTGAATAATCTTGATACACGAGACTCCTCAGCAAGAAGCCAGCACAAGAGGAGTTCTATCAACCTGATTCTACTGATATTTGGAAAAGCTACTGGAAGAGAGAAAGCTTCATGACCAAAGATCAAACAAAGACTAATCCCAAGAAAAGGAATAGGTGCTGAATGCAGTAACACTTTCTTCACCAAGTAGAGTTCATTTTTTACTTTACTGTAACCAGGCATGTGAGAAAAAGAAGGGAGGTGACAGGACTGGTATCAAAATTATCTAGTAGCCAGAGAAACAGAAGCACTGAATGGAGCAGAGTCCAGGACAACACCCAAACAAAATCACAGAGTGCAAAGAATCCCAGGAGGTGGAACTCCTGAGCTCTCCATCCACCTCCCACCTGGGACCTGCTGGTCAGGACTTGCTTCTTTCAGATGTGGTCAAAATTTTACATTTAGCCCATAGACCAGTAAGGGCTGGCAAAGTTTACAAACATACTCCTTAGAGCCTGAAATTCTTCCTTTCAATGAAATCCATTTCCAAGTTGTAAATTATTTCTATTTTCCCTTTGGGAGAAGTCAGGCATCCAGGAAGCATATTTACAGCTGTCAGAGGAGCCTGCAGACACACAAGGGGTTCAGTTGGTATCTAAGGTGACAGTGCTACAGATGGTTGGAAACAGTATTTAGAAAAAACACAACAACAACAACCACCAACACTACATTTAGCTTTCAGTATGGCAATGATCAGAGATAAGAAATTGTTTAATCATCAGACACTAACATTTTCCTAATACATCGGGATCTCCTCTGTTCAGAGCCCAGGTCAGAAGAAACACAGATGCCCTTTCTCCTCTAGGACTGCAGCGTGAGCACAAACCTTGGGTTGGTGACATTCACGTCGTTTACAACCATTTATAAAATGAGATAATATAAAGGGACAAACGTCAAGCATTTGACTTGGAAAACAGCCCTAGATTTCTACTTCTCTTGGGGACTTTCCATACTACGACACTCCAGAATCACTTTGTTGTATGTCTTAATTTATGTTGGAAAAGAAACTTTTAGCTTAGAATTAGTTCAGAACATCATCCGAAAGAGAACAAACTAAAGTTTACATTTTCAACAAACTATACACCTATCAAACTGAATTACAGGCTACATCATCCATTTAAATAGGATTTCTACCTCTTTAATTATTCTCAAGTAGAAAGGCTTTATAGATTTACTTGCTAATAAATATCCTTGACAGTTTTTTACAGAACAAGGCGTGGCATACACTGAAGAAAATCCTACCAAAAAAAAGAAGTTTTTTAAAAAGAACTTTTGAGAATTTATAAAGTCTTTACCTAGATTAAACTGCCAGGCATTTTTATTAGAGCTTCTGCCACACACAGTCTGTTTCCCTACCACACCCTAAAAATGTTACAGGAAAACAAAGAAAAAGAATATTCTCATGTGGTTGTTAACAACATGCAAAGACTCCTAGTTTCTGGAAGGGAGTCAAGGAAAAGAAAATACCAACAACCTTCAATTCTGGCAAAAAGTACCTCTGAAGCAGCTAAACAACTTCACAGTTACCCTGGAAACGTAGTTTACCTCTTCAGCCTACCATGAAAATTGCCTGTAATTACCTCAATGGAATCAAGCATCAGTTTTGACAAAATATCAATTGCTATATGCTGCAATTGCTTTAATGCAGCACCGCTACTTTATCATGAGCAATACTTTACCTTGAATAGAATTATATTACTAAACTCTGAAGAATCAAAGCTGTAGGTATAATGAAAGGTTACGGTATCTCATAATGGCACAGAAGAGCTCCGCCATCTGCCAAGGGTGATTTCCCTTAATCCCATTCCTCACACACAAATCAAAATCACACGGATTACGCCACAGAAATAGAAGTCAAGCCAATACCTGAATCCACAAGATTAATCTCCAACCTTCAGCCGGCAGAAACGCAAGAACAGTAACGATGCTGCAACCAGACTCACAAAGGCAATGTTTCTTGGCCGACTCGACACACCACCACACAGGAAATAAAGTGATTTCATAGATTGGCTTCGCCCTTTCAGAATCCCCGAGTTTGCTCCCTCCCAAATCCAAGTGCAGAACTCCATGGGAATTCAGGGAATTGGGGACTGACCTCCATGTGATCTTTTGGACGGGCTATTTCCACCCCTAAGCAGAACTCCACACCCCTCCATCCCGCAGATAAATCACCGCCGTTTGGTAGAGTTAGGAAGAAAAAACGGACACGTGAGTTGCATAACAGAAAAGAGCAATACAAATCTGTCCACCTAAATGTCAGACACGCTTCCAAAATAAAAACACACACTCACACTAGTGCTGATGTGCCAGCAAGCGAAGGTATGCGCATCCGCAATTAAAAAGAACCAGCGGGATGACCTTAAACTGGCACTTAAAACTAACTCCAGAGAGATGTTTCCTAAAATCCAAGGCATAAAAGAGTCACATACTGCACTTCTGAAACGCTCGGGTCCCTTCTGCAGACTGCTGTTAACCCAAGGAGTAGTCGGCTGGGCTGTAAACTCTTTGGAGGTGGGGGCGGAGGGGGGAGGAAAAAGGGGGGGGGGGGGGGGGGGGGAGGGGGGGGGGGGGGGGGGGGAGGGTAGCATCTTTATTTGTAGGTTTAAGACCGCCAAGCACATTATCAGCACTAAT
Source organism: Scolopax mira (assembly GCA_004320125.1). Taxonomy (NCBI): domain Eukaryota; kingdom Metazoa; phylum Chordata; class Aves; order Charadriiformes; family Scolopacidae; genus Scolopax; species Scolopax mira. Next base: position 30,612 of record BJBW01012002.1, read on the forward strand.
CCAAGAGGGGAACAGATAATTGCGGCGCTTACAAAAAGTCATCTGGGATTACAAAATAAAGCTCTAATCCGCGGCGCTCGCCAGCCCCACAACACGAGACCTGCCAGCCACCAAAATCGCCACCAAAACTAACCCCCCCACCCTCGCCAGACCCCAAAGTGAAAAGCACGAAGGGCTTTATTTATTAATTTTTTTGGGGGGTGGGGTCTTTTTAACCCACCCCAAGCCCCAACTTCTCCCCTCGCCCTTGCCTCTGACGCAGTGAAAAACAAGCAAGCCAAACACCATCCTGACAAACCCCCGCGGACCCTCAAGACCCCCCTACCGTGTGTGTGTCCCCCTCACGGTACCGGGGAACCGGGAGCAACATGGGCAACGCCGCCCCGGGTCCCCCCCTTCCTTCCCCCGGGTCGGCTTTGCCGTCAGAGCCGGCCCGGGGGAAGGAAGGGGGAGACCCGGGGCGGTTTTCCCCTCAGGGTAAACGAACCGGACCCGCCCGGTCCCTCACGGGGCCGCCTTTGTTCCGCGCCCTTCACCGGAGCCCACCGCCGGCACTTACCCCGCCGAAGCACCGGGGCTCGTCCCTCCAAGGGTGAAACCCACGGGACGGCCAAACGTGAGGGGGTGGTGGTGGGGAAGTTGCTAAGTGAAGTTTGAAGACGGCGGAGCCCAGCGGCCTGCCCGCCTGAGGTGATCGGCGCCCGGCTACGACCGGACACCCCCACCCCCGGAGGCGGGGCGGGACGGGGCGGAGCAGGAGGATGGGCCCCCCCACACACTTCGGTGCTCCCCCAAGAGGGGCGAGGAGCTGCTGGGGGTCAGGAGACGGAAGGGAGGGTTCCGTCCCGGTCCCGCCGCGTCCCGAGCTTGCGGGGAAGCCGCCGGTCCTGGCGCGCCTGCGGGGCCGGGCCCGGCCCTTCGTCCCGGCGCCAGGAGCCGGCCGGGCCGCGGGCGCGCGCGCAGCCCGGCCCCGGGCCCGGCGGGGAAGCGCCTCTGTTGCCATGGCGACCGCGCGGCTCCGCCGGGGTGGGCGCGGCCTCCCGCGCGGCAGCCCTTTAGCTGGAATGGAGTCGGGGGGGGGAAGAGGGCGGAGGCTCCGCCTCCCTTTCCACCTGCCCCTCCGCTGGCCCCGGGCGTGGCGCTGGCGGCGCGGAGTCCGCGGGTTCGCGTCCCGGCTCTGGCCGGCGGCCAGCGGTGCTAATCTTCCCCCCTCCCTCCCCCTGCCTCGGCTCCCTGAGGGAGAGGGCCCGGATGAGGGCAGCCGCCCCTCCGCAGCGCTCTGGCGCCCTCCTTCCTCCTCCCCTCGGCACAGCACAACCCCGTTACCCCTTCACCCAGCCTCCTGCAGCCCTCCCCGGGTCTCCCACCCTCCCCGGAGAGGCGCTGGGTGATGGGTACCCTGGGTGGGGGTGACCCTTCCGAGTGAAATGTCTGCCACCAGAGTACAGGCCCTCGCCTTTGGGCTGCAGAGAGGGACCCCAGGAGAGCCTCCCTGACAGGGGTCTCAAATGGTGACCTGGAAGGGAGAGCATCTCCTCAGAGGGGGAACGCTTCTCCTCAGGCCATGGAGCACCTCTCCTCAGGCAGTGGAGCGTTTCTCCTTAGATGGGGAGGGTTTCTCCTCAGACAGTAGCACATCTCTCCTCAGATGGGAAGCATTTCTCCCTTGCCAGACTCCCCCTCTCCCCAAGGAATGGTGCCTGAGCCTCTCAGCGTGTGCCCGTGGGCACCTCAGCGGCCCCTCTGCCATCTCTGAGCTCCCACCACAGTTGTAGTAACTCAAACGCTCCCAGTGCTGCTTTTCATGGTGACCAAAGGTGTGGTTTCGGGCGATGGAGGAGTCCAAAGTCGGCCCTCCTGGAGGCTGGTGACTCATGGCAGACGGGCAGTGCTCGGGGAGCAAGGAGGGCAGGCTCATGGCCCAGCGTGGCCACCGGGGCTGGGAGGGCTGTGGCCACACAGGAGATGGCAGCCTCACCCCAGCTCTTCACGACCCCTCCAAGGGTCAGGCAGCAGGTCTCAGGTCCCTGCCATCTGCAGGAAATTTACTAATCTGCCATTAACCATCCCTGCGGGGGAGCCAGAGGAAATCTGGGTCCTGAGCAGACCGGGCTGATGGAGGGAGGTGACAATTCTCAGCGTGCCTTAGCTCCCTGGGTGCACTGGCACTGCCCCACAGCCGGGGCATGGACGGGGGCCAGCGGAAAGGTTTCCACAGCCAAAGCATCCAACTCGGTGGCAGCTGCACGGATAAGAGAGCGAGGCCTCGCCTCCTCCGTCCCCACCCTCGCTGTGTACGCCCACATCCCATTTAAATTAAGATCCCCTTCCCACAGACATCCCACATCCACACACACACCCCCTTGCTCCCAAATTGGGATAATATATGTGTTTTCCCCACCTTAGTGATCCTTTTATCTTCACCACACATGCAAACACAAAGGGATCCCAATCCCCATTCATGTGCCTTTCTCTTTTCCAGAAACCAAGATGTAACCCATCTCCTTGTCCACCCGTGCTCCCCCCAGCATCCCTCCTCACCAGACTGGGAGCAGACCCCTCCGTGCCAGCACCCACCCTGTAGCTCTGGCACCCCATACAGAATAGGGCAATCCATGTCTCCAACCAGTCCTTCTGCAAAGAGGGTGTTACTGCTTCTCAACACCTCTTTGAAGTGGTTCTTATTCCACCCATGGCTTGGGAAGCCCTGCTCTAGCACATGGGGCTTTCAGCAAGTAATGGGAAACGATGAGGTTGTCTGATCAGTTATTCAGGAGCCACTCTAATGGCAGCACCCTCCAAAAAAACACCGACAAGCAGCAACGCAGCCAGACACGAGAGAACTGGCCAAGCCAGGCTCCGGAGGCTACGTAGCCCCTGGGAGACTGCATTCAAATGGGTGACTTCAAGGAGAGCAGATGCGTTCCCAAGAAGCTGCTGCCTCGTTTCCCACTGTCTGAGGAGGAACCTCAGCATGTGCCTTGGCAAACGCCCCAGGAGACGAGACCTGGGAACTTCAAAGCAGCCACCAAAACTCTCGATGCTTCAAGCCCCAGCAGGCCAGCGGCGGCTGCACCTGCAGGGTTGCAGGGCTGCAGGGTAGATGCATCGGTGCAGAGCAGCCTGGTCTCCATGAGGCTCCAGTGCAAGGCTGGAGGGGCTGTATCCTCACCCTCACTCAGCTTCTGCTGCCCTGGGGATATCCTGACCATGTGGGAAAGGGAATGGCACAGAGCGAGGAACAGTGGGGTGTCACGTACCCCACTGGCCATCACACTGCAGGACCAGGCAGAGAAACCACCATCCCACCACCATCCCACCACTGCTACTCCCTTGGGCAAGCACAGGACCTAGCACACATCATGCAGCCCTGGCTCCAAGGTTTTCTTCCCCCATGCTCTTTCCTTCCCTGAGACCCTGCGAGAACCTTTCTCCCCCTGCGTTTATCAGCAAATATCGGACTAGAGTTAAGCGCAATCAAGGGGCAGAGTTAAATGCAGAGTCCTGTTCTGTCCTCCTATGTATATAAATTAGAGCTGTAATTCCACCCTGCGGTGTGGATGGCAATAGCAAACAGACACTGCCAAACCCATCTCACGCAGACATTTGAGCTTTGAACCTTTGGTTTATGATTTCACCAGAACTGTCAGCGCGATGATATGCAAGTATTATACAGTGGCGGAGTGCTCGCAGACAGAAAAAAAAATGACAAGCCCCTTATCTATAAGAAGTTTCCATTTTTTAAACACAAACTCTTTGCTGTCAAACCAGCAAAAGGCTCTGATGCAAGCAGTTTATGACTAGCTCCACTTCTCAGGTGGGTAATGCCACTGTTTCTCCTCTCTATCGTACAATTAACTTCCAGGGTGGGACCTTTACAGAATTAAACCAAGAGCTGCATGAAATTGTGAATAACAGCAAATGTTGTGTGCACAAGCGGGGCTGCTGGCGTGATCTGGCTCCTCTCGCATGGTCTGTCAGTGCCCTGTAGTGGAGAAATGGGTTAATTGCATATGCCACATGGGGTGGCTGCCAACCTGCCACCTTCCGCGCCTGCAAACCCCAGGTCAGGCCGCAGAGCGGGTGGGGAGATGCCAGGCAAAGACCATCACCACTGGCCTGCTGCCTCCACGGGGACCAAAGTCTGCTCCCACATCCTCTCCGCCCTCCCGGCAGCCAGGCTCTGCCCGGCTTCACCTCCTTCCTCCTCTCTTCCAGCTGTGAACAATCTCCATCTCTCCCCCCTGAGCGAGTCGCTCCTGTTCAAAGAGGTGGAGATGGATGCAGAAACCACATTGCTGGATCCAGAGAGCAAGCATCTGCTCTTCTCAGGCCCACGTGGGTTGAAAGGCTCTGGCCCCGAGCAGCAAAGCATTTTGGTGTCCTGCCTTGCAACCCTTTGCAAAGTGCTCCCGTGAAGGCCAAAACTACCTTTGAAGGTTCAAGATGAGGCCCCAGGAGGAACCAGCGAGGAGCTCCCTGCACATCTCAGGCATTTAGTGCTGCAGGAAGGTGCTCCGCTGCCAGCAACAGATAATCTGCAAAAAGTAAAGTAGAAAATCCTCCTACTTCCCATCACCACCACTCCAGGGGGCCTTAAAAGCTCCTTTCCCACCTCTTCGTGGTCATCCACCGTGGAAATCAGTGCAGATCTACCCAGGGAGCACTAAGTGCCCGGCTCCGAGTGCACCAGAGCCCCGGAACAGCTCTCACGATTAAAGCCCCACTGACCACGGCCCTCCCACCGCTTCCTCTGCTGCCTCCAAGTTTTATTCCCAATTTAAACGGGAGCAGGGTGGGAGAAGGAAGTTAGAAGGGAGAGTCCTGATTTAAAGAGCAAGGTCTGTAGAACACCACAGCCCAGTGTCAGCCGGCTCCCTTTGATTGTCTTTCACATCCTTGAGGAGGTCGAGCCCTGCAGGGGCAGGACTGCTGGAAGGTACAATCACAGGGTTATACCTTTAGTATCCACAAAATACTTCTTCCTCCAGAAGGGAGAAATCCATCAAGGCAGAGGTTGTCCAACCTCAGCTGCCGAAAGCAGCCTTGGCCAGAAATCCTCCACAAAAAAACAAGGATAATTGAGCATCAAATTTGTGTGCATAATGCTCTTCAGTAGGAAGGAGGGGTTGGGTTGCACTACGGTGGAGGTTTTATTGCATCAGAGTTTAAAAAAAATAATAAATCAGCGGGTGTGGATTTTTTTTTGTCAATTATCTAAACTCGGGTGGTTTTGCCCCCCCCCTTCCTTCCCTCCTGCTGGTTTGGGACCCATGCCGGGGGGGGGGGGCCTGCCCTGTGCTATCAGCCGGCGGCACATGGTCGGAGGTGGGGGGGGGCCGTGGTGAGAACAAAGGGAAGCAGATTTCCTGGGAGTCTGTTTTTGTTTTCCCAAGCAGAAGAGTGACTCAGATTTCAGCCCCGCGCTCCTGTAACTCGGCCAACAACAACACGCTGTTGGTCAAAGTGATAAAGGCAAGTATCTTTGTTCCATTTGCTGAACTAATAAAAGCTCAAATAAACTTGCCCACCCAAAGGCAGGCTCAGCCAGTAAAGAAGAGATCTGAATTGAACCCCAGCACCACCACCTCCCCCTCCTTAAAATGCCAACAGCATTTTGCTCCCAAACAGCCTCGCTGAGCTCCAGGAAAATACTTGGGAAATACGCTTCTGCCTAAACCAGCACAGATAATCTCACTTTGGGCATTATCACAGCTGAGAGCTTTCTGATAAAGACTGTGAACCCTGACAGGTCATTCTAATGCTGCTGCCCAACCTGTTGCAGAAATGCTTTCACTTTCTGAGAAATGCTGCGGGGGGGGGAAGAAAAAAAGCTCTCCACTTCCTTGTGCTTAAGAGAGGATTTAACACATCCTTGCTCCTTTGTCTCCTGCATCCGAGCTTGTTTTCCATGGCTGTGAGGAACATCCTGGGACCAGTGCTGGTCAACATCTTTGTTGGAGACGTGGACAGTGGGATAGAGTGTACCCTCAGCAAGTTTGCTAATGACACCAAGCTCAGTGGTGTGGTCGACACCCTGGAGGGAAGGGATGGCATCCAGAGGGATCTGGACAGGCTGGAGAGGTGGGCTCCTGCAAATTGCATGAGGTTCAACCAAGCCAAGTGCAGGGTCCTGCACCTGGGATGTGGTAATCCCAGGCACAAATACAGGTTGGGCAGAGAATGGCTGGAGAGCAGCCCTGAGGAGAAGGACTTGGAGGATGAGAAGCTCAACATGAGCTGGCAATAGGCACTGGTACCCCAGAGAGACAACCCCATCCTGGGCTGCATCAAGAGCAGTGTGGCCAGCAGGTCACGGGAGGTGATTCTACCCCTCTGCTCTGCTCTTGGTGAGACCCCACCTGGAGCTCTGTGTCCAGCTTTGGA
>BJBW01012004.1:9799-28312 GCA_004320125.1 Scolopax mira
GCAGCCACAGCTTCTCTGGGCAACCTGGGCCAGGCTCCCACCACCCTCACAGCAAAGAATTTCTCCCTAATATCTCATCTAAATCTCCCCTCTTTCAGTTTATAACCCTTTCATCCTGTGGCTCCACTCCCTGGTCAAGAGTCCCTCCCCATCTCTCCTGGAGCCCCTTTAGGGACTGGAAGGGGCTCTAAGGTCTCCGTGGAGCCTCCTCTTCTCCAGCCTGAACAACCCCAGCTCTCTCAGCCTGTCCTCACAGCAGAGGACGTAGCAGTGGAGTGAGAGCTATCAAGAAGCTTGAAATATTGGAGAAGTTTTGTGTCCCAATCGAGTGAAATGCATTTATTATTACAGTTCCAGACACACAACTGCTCTGTGTTTTCCAAAGCAGCAATCTCCAAGATGGCAGGCAATCTTCTAATGCTCTGTAGATTATTGATAGGATGGTGGCGCTTCTTCTTTGCTTCCAGATACTTGGAGGAGCAGCCAGGAAGAGAAAAGTCAGGAATCTTATTTCACCACTTGGAAAGGGACAGAAATAAGTATCTTAACTCCTCTTGTATGCAGTGTTCTCGCAGAGAAAGTGAAGGCCAGAACCACAGCTGGAACAGTTAGGAATGACTAAATATTTTCTGAATGTTACTTTTCCATTAGAGCAGTTGCCGTGGCTGTCCCTGTTTGTTCCACAAATTAAGCAAGAGGTGACCCACACCACCAAGATTCCGTGGTCCTTTCGGTGGCCTGGGAAAACCTGCTTTAGAAGATCCTCAGCACGTCAGCCAAGAAGAGAAGCAGATGCTCCATGTGATTTTTATTTTGAAAAAACTTTAGCTTTCAGGTGAGTGATTTGATGTGGTATCAATTGTGTGGTTTTCTCCACTTACTAAAATTATGAGGGGAAGGAACAGGCCCGTACCATCACTATTTGTGTTTTCTGGTGGTCATTTTTTAGAAGTAGTGAGTAGCTGGTTTGATTTTGTGCCCGTGCTGTGAATTCCTGTTTTTAACTCTTTGCCATTGGAAAGTTTTGAAAACTTAGCAGGAAAATAAAGTCAGTGAGTGGTAGAAACTTAAAACATTTTAGAGAGCAATAGGGAATGTAAAGAAATATTCCTTTCAAAGCTCTTGCAAGAATTTGACTTTATTCCAATAGAAGTATTTGGATACATATTCTGCTTTGTTGGGGTAATGTGGCCAAGACTCCCACGCAGCTTCATGGGGTTGACATGTAACTCATCTAATTAACCAATGTCATCTTCTCTCGTTGGGTGGTCTGTCACATTGCGACATGCTCTTCACAAGGTGTTCTGAGGGAATGGTGTGGTTTGCTACCATAGGACACCGCGATACGAGAACTTCTTTAAAGGATCCTGGTGAGTCTGTTCCTACGAGGTGTTAAGTGATTTATACTGTTACAATTCTATCATTCTATGATAATCTCAGCCTCCGTTTCTTTGGAGTTTGCTGAGTGCTAAAGTTCCCCACAGCTTGGTCTCAGGTTCTTCAGCTGGATAACTCTGGGAATGTATGTGACAGATCCTACCCTGGTGACATAAATATCAACTTTGCCATCGAGGATAATGGGAGCAGGGTGGGACCTGACCCTGTTTGGCACAGTTCTCATGGGATTCCAGTATAAATAAAAAACATCCCTCCCAGCCTATGTTTTTGACGAGGTTCTTTTTATCAGCCCCATTAAAAAGCCTTTCAAATTTGATAATTATCTACAACTTTTGTCAGCTTAGAGCCCTCTCTCACAGAACCCCATCCACTCACTCTGAAATTGGGAGCTAAAAGTCAAACCAAGAAAATCTTTACCCTCAGGAGGAAAACAGAGGAGCACGGTCAGCATGGTCCACAAGCTTTTTACAGCAACAATTCCTCAAGCAGGAGTAGAGATCAGAGCTTGTACGGGCACATGGAGATCTCCTGATGGGGCAGTAGCACCTATGGACATCCCTGCACAAAGAATCTATAGGCTCCTTCCTTGCATTACCTCAATGAGATAGACATAGATTGTGCTTCTGCAAGTGAAGATGATGATCATTTTCTTCCAGTCCTCTCTTGTTTCAGCTTCTTTTTTCTACATGATGGAGCCAACTGGTTTGTTCTCTTTACAAGGTGTTCATTCTCTCGTCCCAAATGCTCTTCACTTTGTGGCCTTACACCTACAAGTTGTAGCCCGTGTCTATGTGCCAGATTTATCCACCACAGCTCTTGACTTGATGAAGGTAGGCTCTCTCCAACAAGACTCCACGAGCTTTCATCAGTGCTTAAATAAATTAGAATCAGAAGCATTTTAGAGAGACCTTAACAATAACAATTGATGATTATTGGCTTTGCAATGAAAATCCCAGATCTGCAATAATCATCGTTTTACTTGACACACATCCTTTGCTTTTCTTAAAATCATTTTTCCCTGGGCGTCTGCATTGGTTGTTATGGTACAGCTATGAAATAACTAATTATTCTCTTTTTTAATGGCTTCATTCTCTACCTTATTACCACACAATAATGTTTCGAGTCCATTTCTCTTGACGTAACTGGTTTTTTTGAGTCCTGGTTGGCCTGCCAGGCTGGATCTCTCTGTCTGTTGTGGATGTGTGCTCTACAAACAAAATCTAGGTCTTCAGCGCTACTTGCCACTTACCCATGCCAATATTCGTTACACGCTTCGCTACCCCGGCCACGGCCGTGCCAAGCAGCAACATCAAGAGAACACAGGCTTTCCACATCAGCAGTCACTCTGAACCATGAGGTTTTTTTTGCTGTTCAGGGGAATTTATGTTGCGGGCATTGATTTTGACACTTACCAACTCTACGCAATCAAACAAATGGGGAATCTAAAGCTAAAAGACAAATATCACCAATGGGTTTCAATTGCACAACCAACATGGAGTATTTCCCACACAGTTCACCCCTCCTCCTTTATCTCCAGTTGAATAAAGAGTTTAAATTCATCATGTTTACCTTCCATCATGCACAGCTCATCTTTCAGTTTTTCTCTTATTTTATGTTTTGCCTTTAGCACTTGTAACTCTACAACTCTCTAAGAGGCACAAAGCCCCTTAAGCCTTTTCTTCCGGAGATAAAAGCAAGCGTCCCTTCTTTAATGGGACGCTCTGACAATCAACATCTCCTTCTATAGAGGCGACGTGTCCTAACTTGAGGACAATCCCATCGGCAGCGCAGCAGTAACCAGGAGGAATCTTAGCAATTCAGGAGGTGCACTCAAAAGAAAGAGTCCTTTAACCCATAGCGTCTGCAGGACTGGAATCCCAGTAATTCCCAAACCCCACAATTATTACATTTATCATCTTATAATCGCCACACAAGAGCTGTCGGAGCGGGATTGTCCATCCTCCCTGTCAGCGCCGCGGCTGGGCTGTGAGAAAACTCCTGCCTTCGTACCACGGCAATATAATAAGTCTCTTCTTCTCTCTTGTGCCTGGTGAGACAAAAGCCGAGGCCAGAAGGACTCCACATCTCTACAACACAAAGCAGAACTACACGTTAAAGTGTACCCAACTGGAAAGGGCATTCCTTGACCAACAAGCAATCAAATGTAGAGGCGATATCCACTCCTGCGTACCTTTCACGTGCCTTCAGGCACAGGTATTAATTGTGTAACCCTGAGATATTGATTATAATCATATTATTGGGCACATGAAATCTCCCGTGCTGATAGATTGAAAAAACTCTCTGTGAAGAGGGTCCTGATTGCTAATTAAAATTTACGGTACGACAAACTTCTCTTCTCGTGCACATTTTTATGCTGTAGCACATTTTCTGTTAATTATAGAAAATATTTTCACATACTTTTTCAATGCTTGGAACCTCGCTGGATACCAGAAGATGGAACTCTGGACACACAAAAAAATGAAGATAAATCCATTTCCTTTCCAGAATACAGCCTTCTAGAAGCTTATTCCCATCTATAAGAAAACTTTATTAAAAACCACAATGATGGTGCCGAATACTTAACGTTAAAGTAACGAACATTTAAGTTTAACAGTAATTATACTATTGTAGTAGGAATAGATTATACAGCTTTATTGCATTTACATCAGCCATTTCCTGGAACTTTTTTTAATTCTTCAAAAATCTCTAGAATGGAGAAATCCTTACATACTAGACGGCAACATGAGGATTTTCTCCTTATGACTTGTTTTCTTGTAACATCAAATAGTTTACAATTGGAAATGGGTATTTTTTCCCCTCATTTATTTTCTTTTCTGTAACAGGCACTGCTGATGGCTGGCTAGTGTGAGTCCTTGTAAGGTGAACACAAGAAAGGAGTAGCTACATGAGTGTCATTTGTGTCATTTATAGCATGATAGAATTGTCTGGGTTGGAAGGGACCTTCAAGATCATCTAGTCCAACCATCAAACCAATTCTGATAAAAACCCATCACTAACCCATGTCTCTAAGCTCTATGTCAACCCGGCTTTTAAATTCCTCCAGGGATGGGGCCTCAACCACTGCCCTGGGCAGCCCATTCCACAGCTTCATAACCCTTTCAGTGTAAAATTTTTTCCTAATATCCATCCTAAACCTCCTCTGGAGCAACTTGAGGCCGTTTCCCCTTGTCCCATGGCCTGTTCCTTGAGAGAAGAGACCAACCCCCCCTGGCTACACCCTCCTTTCAGGGAGTCAGAGACAAACAGAAGGTCTCCTCTCAGCTTCCTTTTCTCCAGGCTGAGCACTTCCAGCTCCCTCAGCCTCTCCTCACAAGACTTGTGCTCCAGACCCCTCACCAGCTCCATTGCCCTTCTCTAAAGCCAAGAACCCACTGGCACCAGAGTTGAGCCTTTTTGACTACAGATTTATAATCTGTACAGGCAGCAGCTCCAATATAAGATTTAAAATTCGCTATTCACAGTTCTATTGTTGCCATCTTTATTCCTGTTAAGCACTGCTTCGGTTGGATCAGCACTTGGAAAAAAGCATATTGTGTGCAACAGCAGCTTGGTAATGGTCCTTATTGCTGCAGCACCTACGCAAAATTAAGATGTAACCTCAGAAAAGTGGAGGGGAATATTTAAAACTGGATTAATGGCATTTCTGTAGTGCTAGCGCAGCTGCAGGACATCTCCAGACTAGGAAAGTCACCACCCGACAGGCTGTAGATGGAATAACAGACTTCTTTGTCTACCAAGATGTTTCATTACTTATAAAATTCTATACATCCTTCTACTCCTCAGACCATGCAGGTCTCACAATAAAAGACTAGAGAAAAGCATAGGAAATTGTATTGCATTTAAATTTTTTCTAAAACATAGCTTTTCAAGCCAATGAAATTGCTAGAATATTTGTACATCGGAGAAGAAGAAAAGTTTGTCCAAAGGCAGCAGACTTCTTTCCAGAAACAAATAGCCTAAAACCAGTGTGAGAATAAATAAACCCCTCTGGGGGGGCATTGCTCACTGGGGGGGCATTGCTCACTGGGGGGGTCTCAGCAGAGGTGTCTGAGATGCAAAAAAAGGCAAATCTGAAATGTTTTTTTTTTTAAATCGTCCTGAATTTTCTCATCTAGGGAAATTTCACTCCAGGCGTTTCCACTGGTTTTAGCAACGTTGTGAACCTTATTGAAGACAAGATTGTTGCAGGCGCAGCTGTTTTTATTGCTGTGCCAATTAAACTTGCTCAGGCCAATGGTATTAAATTCTGGCAGCCACACGAGCACCAGGAAGAAAAAAGCACACAATTGGGATGGTGCAAACTCAGGTACCCTCTGAAAGCTGCAGAGACCGAGTGTCTCCCATTGTGTCTGTAAATTAAGCCTTTAAAAGTAGTGCTGACTGGTTTGGGGAAGGCACGTGAAGCTGCTGTATTATTTTCTTGAGGAACTGGAGCATATTCTATCATTCCTTCATGCTTAGAGATGTTAAAGCATCTGAGGAATGAACCAGGAAAGATCATACACAGAGTTTTAGAGGCTGATCTACACATAAAAAGCATCTAGAGGTAAAATCCTAACCCAGTTGGTGTTGTGGTAATTGTGGCATCTGCTATATCAAAGCAAGAACCACAGTGACTGGTTTTCCTGAAAAAGAAAAATGATACTCCATCTCCTTTTTGAAAGAGTTGAAGGCTTTTTTAATGCTACTTTTGAATGTGGAGCAAGAGATACTGAAAACACTTCATTAGCTCTATTTAAATTATACACTCTATAAATAAAACATGAAGATTACACCATCAAGCAATTAAGAATTAAAAGTGTTTGTGCACATGCATTATGATTCCTTCTTTAATTATCTCTTTCCCTGGCTGCAGAATGAACAATGCTGAATTAAGCAGAGATATCTACTACTGCTGCTCTCTATTCACTGCTGCTCTCTGGGCTTACATTAATTTCCTTTAACAGCACTCCCATGAGCTCCAGGGTTGCTTTTACTGCTGAAGTACCAGAATTAAAGAAAAGATATTCATCGGTATCTACTAGGACTCGATTTCTCAGTCTTATGCATTATGAAATACCCAGAATATGTACAATATATTACCCGTTGACTTCATTTTCAGAGGTAAGCTACTCTACATGAGGCCCCGGCATCTTGATGTTGGCTCTGTGAAAACACATCCCTCAACCCCTTCACAAAACCAGACTCCAGGGTTGTGGCATGTGGCATCACGTAGAAATTATTGATAGAGAAAACTTAGTATCTTACCATTCCTTAGAACGCTGTAAAGAACACTCAGCAGCCTCAGTCGTGGTCTTGCTCTCCCCCTTCCTAATTTCCTCTATGTGATTCTCTTAGAAATCACATAGAAAACAGCTTATTTTACTGCACAGCTCTGGTCCAATGTAGAAAAATCTCTTCTGTGCACTCAAAAAGCCATGGCTCAGTGCACGTATGGGAGTGAGGTGGGAAGCCTGTGGTTAACTTCACTTTATAATGCATAAAAGGGAGGAACTGAAGTTGTACAGGCAGCACGTACTGCCCCAAACCCCCACAGCTGTGTGCTGGATTTTGCAAATTCAGTACAAGCGCATGTAATGTATATAATTTTCTTAATGAAAAAAGATCAAAGCGAAAAGGGGCCTCGCTTACTTAACCAGACAGTTGTTTTGTTGGGGTTTTGTTGGTTTTTGGTTTTTTCCCACCTGTCAGTGCTACATTTCTCTCCCAGCTTTTCTGCCCTTCTTGTACAGATGTGCACAAATTGCAGGGCAGAGCATCGCCTCTTGGGCCAAGATTTTACACACATCTCACACAGTGGAAGAAAAGCTAGAAGAGAATGAAAAGGTTCATCATAGATGGCTTAAAGGAGAGCCCAAAGGGGTGGGAAAGGTGCCAAGGGCAGAGAACTCACAGCACCCCTGGGACTGCAGCCTGTGCAGCCCAGCAGCTGCCCCTACACTCGTAGAATCATAGAATGGTTTCTATGGCCCCCCCAGGCCAGGCTGGATGGGGCTTGGAGCAACCTGGTCTGGTGGGAGGTGTCCCTGCCCAGGGCAGGGGGTTGGAACTGCATGATCTTTCAGGTCCCTTCCAACCCAAACTATTCTATAAGTCCCTGATCTCTTTCCCGGGACGAAGCGATGCTCCGTCCCGGCCACCTCGGGGACCCCCACCCAGGAGTCTCCGGTGTGTCCGCGTCCCTCCGGGGCGAGGGGCAGCGCCGAGGCGGGGGGGTCCCAGGAGGGCTGGGCTGAGGGGGAGCGGCCGCTTCCCTTCGGCCGCCGCTGGCCTCCTCTGCACGGCAAGGGCTCGTTCCGCCTCACGCCAGCGGGTTACGGGCCTGCGGGGAGATCCCGCTGCGGGAACAGCGGCACTTCACCGCCCAAGCCGCCAGCAACACTCCCCGAGCCCGGCCCCGCCGCTCCGCCACTGCCGCCGGCCGGGCCCGATCGGAGGCGGCCCAGAGATTGAGGAAGGCGGGGGGGGCGTGGACAAAGCGCCCACTCCAACGATTGACGGCCGCCGCGGCCAATGTCCCGGCTGAGAAGGAGTCTGGGGGCGGGGAGAGGGGGCGGTCTGGGCGCTGATTGGTCGGGGGGCGTGGCCGGCGGGGGGTTTCTCCCGGGCTGGGGCTGACGGCTGCGGTTGTGGAGAACTTCAATTTCGTATGTGAGCGCGAGCGGCGGCCGTTGGGGCGGCAGGTACCGGCGGGGAGCGGGTCCCGGGGGCAGCGCGGCCTCCTCCTGCCTCCACCGCCGGTGAGGAGCCGGGGGACGGCGGGCAGGAGGGCGCCGGGCAGCCGCAGCGCTGCGGGGGAGGGCGGCCGTGTACCGGGAGGGGGAGAGAGCGAGGCGAGGGGGGGCCGCTACGTCCCGCACCCCAGGGCGTTTTTCTCCCGCTGCGGGCCGGGCCGGGCGTTCGTTCTCCGGGCAGAGCTACCCCCGTCCCTCCCGGCCCCGGGCGGTCGGGGGCTGTCAGCGGCGGGGCCGGCTGTGGGAGGAGCGGGGACGGCAGGGGGCGGCAGCGGCCCCCGAGGAAGCGTGTCCGGAGAGTCCCCTCCGCCCGGTTGGGGCCTTTCCCCTCTCCCTGGGCGGCGGGACGGGGGTCTCTAAGGGGGGGACGGCTCCTCCTTCTTTCCCTCCTTCCTTCCCTCCCGCCGGGGGCTCGCTCCCCTTTTCCAGGCTCCCCGGTGGGCAGCGCCCGCAGCCTCTCCCCGCCGGGGGGCGGCACCTCCCGCCGGCCCCGCTCCCGCCGCCGGCCCCGCATCGGCAGCGCCTTCGGGTCTCCCCCTTCCTGCTCCCAGGCTGCCAAACCAGAGAGGGGTGGGCTTTTTTTTTTTTTTTTTTTTTCCTTCCCGATGTGTGCCGGTGTCTGTCCCGCACCCGTCGCGCTGCGTCAGGAGAGGAGAGTTCTTTTTATTCTATGGTTTTTATATTTATTGATTTTTTTTATTGCCTCCCAGAGCACCGCTCCTCGTTCTGATAACTTCATCTGTTTGCATCTGGGGCTGTGCCCTTCTTCCAGCTGTGAGTGAGTGACTGAGTGAGCGACTGCGGGTAAATGAGCTACACAGGACCCGGCACTTGAGGCTGTTTATCAATAATTAGGCAGGGGGGGAAATTGACGACATCCCTGTGCATTCCTAATTCCCTCCCCCTTCGGGATTAGATTGAAAATCGGTGTAGAATCCTAGTGTATGTTCTTTACCTGCTATTTGAAAAAAAAAAAAGCCTACCTTTCAAGATGGGATGACCTGGCCTCTGTGTGCACGTACTGCACGCAAAGAAAAATATTGAGGTGTTATTTATAACTTTAAATCCAAAGTTCTTTTCCTATTATTGTTCTCTCGTAAGGCTTTGATTACAGTACTGTGAAGGCTGAACGCTCTCCAAAGAGCCGTTAACGCTGCGGTAACGTTTTTTAGTGCAGCGTTTTCCCCCAGATGAAGATTCCCCCGAGTTGAAGCTAATCCCTTTTGATGTTAATAGTATTGTGCGCGCGTGTGGACGGCTAGAATGGCCTGAAAGGAGGTTAGTGTATGAATGATTGCTGATCGACATAAAGGCACTTGGTTTGAGGATTTGTCATCTTGATGATTATGATTTCCAGAAGCGGCTTCTGAAATAAATCGCTGCTGGGGAACAAGTAACAGCCAGCTAGGGAGTAAACTCAGGTTAAGGTGCTTTGATACCAGTAATGACTAGCAAACAGTTCAATTAGGATGTTTTTTTTTTTCTTGTAAAGCTGTCTAAGGTGAATTTTTAATTAAAACCATGTAATTTATAGCTTTTTCATTGACATATAGTGCCTTGCTTTACTGCCTCATTTTCCTGTCTGTTAGCGTGGATGCTTCCAGAGTGTTAGTGAAATACAACAAACACATCATTTTGGAAAACTTAGCCTTCAGCAAGTTCTCATAAACTTGCATATTTCCAGGCTCGGAGAGTTTGAAATGGCCAAGGGCCTCTTTTATCCAGAATTGGCTTTAAAAAGAAATCTGCATCCTTTGTCACTGTCTTGTTAAGTTTCAACCAGCAGCCGAATTCGGTCTAACCGTATGGTTACAGAACAGGCTCAGTTTTGTGGCATCCCGGGAGGCCAGGAAAGGATCTGCAGGAACATCCCTGACAGGATACTCAGCCCAAATGTTCCTCTTCAGCTGCTGCTCTCCTCCTTTCCAACAAGTTTCCATTTCTGCTTCCCATGCCATTTTCTATCAGCTGTTAACCTCTACCGCGGGAAGTTGAGCTGCTTTCTCTTGCCGAAACTGCAGCCTTCTGCTGAGTTTGATTCTCTTTGGCCTTAAAACCAGACCTTCCCTTCCTCGTTTTCAGAGGTTATGGATATCAAAGTTTATTTCAACAGTTTGTACCCGTGGCAGATGAGCTCATGTTGTAACAGTGTCGTTTAGAATGCTCTAGTCAAGACTTCCAAAAATGTATATATTCTGCGTGCACACGTGCTGGAAGTGGAGAAGAGGGAGAGTTCAAATCTCTTTAACAGCAAGGGCCATGTGGAAGAGACTTCCAGACTTCTTTCCTTTGGAGACATATCTTTTATCCCACTTCTAACTTGATAAATCTCCAGCAATTGCAGTCAGTTAATATTTTCTGATTTTTATTGCCACTTCTTGATGTAACTTTAAAAAGGAGGAGCAAACAAAGGCTCCGAAGCCAGCCTGACTCATGGATGTCTCTTCACAGGTGACAGCACTGCATAGCTCTCATTTAGAGGGAGTAACCCCAAGAATAATTGTAATATTTATTGTATTTAATATGATCCAATTCATTTAGTGAGTGTGAATATAGGGAAAACAAGCACTTATCATTTGGCCAACTCTCAAGTCATGCATTTAAGGATGAAGAATGTAGGTCACAGGTGGAGAATGGGAGTGTTCGGGGAAGTACAGTCATGTAATGGAGATGTTATGGGTTGTGATTAATAACTAGAATATAACAAAAAAATCTAAGTATATAACCAACATAAATTATATGGGAAGATAATAAAATCTTTCTGTATTTGGTGCTTATGGGATTGCTTTTTGAATTCTGTGTTCACTCTTGGCATTAAACTTTAGAAAGTTGATGATGATAACGTGAAAGAATTTGAGCAGTTAGAAGAACTGGGAAACATGTCTCTGTATGAAAGATTGACCTATTTAAGGGCTAAAAAGGGAGGGAACAAAATAAAGTGGTGATAGATGTACCTGTAAGGTGGGTGAGAGCAGCTGATAGTGGCTCTGAAAGGATTCCATGGCAGGAAAAGGACCTGAGTAACTTACACATTTCATAGTTATGTCTATAGTTTACAGCATTGCTCTAATTATTGAGAGGGGACAAGTTTTGTACGTTTTAGTTTACTATGTGTAAATTTCAGTAGGGTAGAAATGATTTCCCAAAGGTTGTAGTGTGTAGGTAGTTTGCCACTAGATATTTTTAAAGCAATATTGAATGCTTTCCTGAGAAAAAATGTAATAATGCAAATGCAAAAACCCAACAAATGCAAATTTTCATTCTGGAACTGATCTTAAGTTGCAGGAGAGTGAGGAGAGGGAAGGTGGGCTTTATTCCTCCTTTGCAGGCAAAATTATCTCAGGAAAAGCAGTGTTGGAAAACTTTTTGTGAGTTCACTGTGTACTCACACGGTGGCTGAACACAAGAAAGAGGATGGAAGAAAGGAAAGGGGATGTGTGAGAGCGTGTGATTGTGTTATAGCCTGAGTTATTTCATCAGAAGGGGTTATTTCTGGCCTTTTGCATGGGAAGAAAAGGCTCCCCTTGATTTCAGGGTGTTAGATTTGCCATAAACTGCCACACATCATTTTCTTAAAAGAGAGAAAATCCTAGTGCAAGTTAAATGACTGTGTGTTTTTTCTTTTCCTGTGTGGCAGGGATATTATATATTTATCATTCAAGCACAGTTCAGTTTCACTTACCTGGTTCTCTAACTCCCTTGGTTGACAGGATAATTTTTGGTGTAATTTGACTACAAATTTAACTCTCCTTTATAGGTAAAGAAGATACTGTGCTGTTATCCAGTTGTCACAGGTGATTGCATTCTACTCAGCTTCAAGACTTGTATTGGAATTAGAGGTAACTTGTGATTATTATTTTTTTAAACAGAAAGTTCATGGCAGGAATTTACTAAATAGGCAAAGTTTTGTGTTTCACTTCAACTTTCCAAATATTTTTGGTGTTGATGTTATAAATTTACATGGTTTGAGCTGTCAGTTTTATAATATTGTGCAGGCAAGAAGATATTGATGGTACAGTAAATATTTTTACTTTTAGCAGGCCTTAAATTCTTAATTTAAAAGTTTGTGATATAAACCCTCCTGTGTAATTTTGCTAGTGATTTGCTTCCTCAAAAGATTTCACCTTTTGAGTACTTTGTGAACATTTACAGATTAAGTGAAGGCTATATCAACACAATATTGATTAATTACTATTGGGAAATAAAAAAAAAAAAGCCATTCTGTTTGGCCAGTGAAATGAGAAATGTATGTTCTGTGTACAGCATGAGATTATAGACTTGCATGTAATGCAAGAGGGCAGCTCAGCAAGAATGTGTAATTGTTTATTTTAACAGACTTGAGGAAAAAAGTTTGTTTCCGTTGCAGTAGTGTCTGATGTTTTAGTGTCCCAGCGGAGCTTATGGCTTTGTTTCTCCATTTTATATTCTTTTTGTGGTTCCTTACATTTGACATACTACTTCGAAAATAAAAACAATCAGAAGAAACCTATGGACTTGATCTGTAAAACTTCAAACCCCAACAAAACAAAACTGAAATCCTGTTTCCCTTCTCCAATAATTCTCTTCATCTTCTTGCCTTCTACACTTCTGTACCCCGGGTTTTTTTTCCTTGTTCTGGAGGAAAGCTGTGGCTGGATCTTTTTCTTCTTACGAGAGTAGAGGACTCCATTGTAGGTAATATTTATGAGGTCTAATAAAGGAGAACTTCAGGCTTGTTTTGCTCTGCGCAGCACAGCTTCCTTTGCTGTCAAGGTATTTTGTGAGTGAACTCAAGAATCAGCTGCTTGGAAGGTGTGATTTCTGTTAAATTAGCCTCTTGTGTGTAAATACTGATTGGATGGTCTGGATGTTCTCAGAAGTGGGTAGTCGTGTTTTGGTTTGTTTAGTGGGTTTGTTGGGTTTTTTTGGTTGGTTTTTTTTTTCTGTTGGAGATAAGGTATTGATGCTGTTCATCTCTGTAGTGGTTTTGTTAACAGTAGCTTGGCTTTTCAGAGACCTTTTTGTGAAGGAGTGTTGTAGGAGGAACTTCTCTTTAAAGCTGGAGACTTCTTTGTCAGTGCCCAGAGGGGTTAACTAAGTTTATTAATTGATGTTACATCTACCATGGTGCTCCTATTCCTCTGTGTCTTGGTTTCTCCTCCCTGGTTTCTTTCTGAAGGGTGTGAAATGTTTCTCTTTTAATTTACTTTGCTGTTCCTAAGTGATGGAGCCTGCCTGCTCTGTAAGGCCAGTGTTAGAAGACTTTGGCATTGAATAGTACAATAGGGTTAGCTAAGGACAGTTCAAAGGGATCTATGGATTGCTTTGGTGCTCTAGGTTGCAGTCTTCCCTTTTGCTCCTAACATTGTCTGTGTGGTTTTCTGTTTGCAAAACACTAGTTCTGGAGAAATGGTCTGTCGGAAAAGTCGTTCAGTTACCAGAATGTAAAAATAGACTTTGAAAAAAGAAGCCTGGACTGTCTGAAAGATCAGTTTCATCTTAAATTGCTTGCACTGATGACAAAGCAAAGCTTAACCAAATATTTATTGTTGAAATTACTCTGTAATTAGTAGCGTTGTACAGCTAAATGTAACACCAGATTTTACTGTAAATTACTGCTATTCCATTGCTGTGGCTGGAGAAGTATAGACTGTAACTGTGGTATTCTTTTTAGTGGCCTGGATAAGAATTTGACTACAACGTTTTAAGAACATAGTTTTTATATTTTTAATAATATCCTGCAGTATGTATTTAAAATGCATGATGTGATCTCTTACCACAGTGGAAAATCAGAACAGCCTTTTCTCATTTGAAATACTCAGTTATCCTGTATATGTGATTTAAAATATATATCTTTATTGCAAGCTTTTGAATTGGTAATAGGCAGACCCTGAAATTCTGGTTGACTCAGCATGTATCCTACTTCTTCTGAAAACCAAACTAAAACTAAATACACACTTGGGTTTCACATTTGTTGAAACATTTTTATTGCTTCCAGTTACTCATAAAAGCAAGGATTCATTAATTAATTATTTTAGAATATACTGAGTATTTCCTGCAAACTCATTTGAGGTTGAATGTTTCAATTTCAAATCTGCAAGTGCAATTTCCAAGTGCAGTGTTTTGTACTTTGTAGACACTATTTGTAAATGAACTATTTGTGGTTTCCTCAGTTGAAAGAAGTTGTTTTATGCTCTGTTTGGCTTCCTCCTTTTGAAGTTCTGCTTAAGTGCTCTACTTAAATAATACTGTAACTGCCATTGTGCCATCATCAATCAATTAAAGAAATGTGGCAAAACAGTAAACCTGTGTATCATTGATTCTCTCAGATGCCTGGATCTATCTTTCTTGTATGGCTTTTGGGGTGCTTTTCCTGCCAGGATGTTACATTATTGAACTCTGAATCTGAAGCAAATCCAAGGTCTGGAGGAAAAGGGGAGGAAAAAACCCACAGCCAAAACCCAAAGAATGACATAGCATAAATTTCATACTTAAGCCATTCCATGTTTGTTCCAAGGGCTGCTTTGTCCCCTCTGGTCAACACTTCTGTGTTGCAGTGATTTTTGACAAGAGGTTGGCTATGGATGGGTCAGGGGTGGCTGCTTGGATCAACCCCAAGTGCAAGTGATTTTAGTATTAAATCTCTTTTGGACCTCTACTTTTTAATTAAGGTTAAACTGTTGGATATTTGGGCTCGCTTTCACATTATGCTTTTTCTACTCTGTGTGCACTTTCTTTAATAGAAAGCCATTAAAGTTTAATGAGATCTGTGCACTTGCAGATTTATTTGGGTTTTTTTTTTTTTTTTTCCTCCCCTCTCCTGTCTTGCATATAGTATTTCCTTACAACACAAGACCTTCTTGACTTTTTCCCAATGCATTGAAATATTTTCATTCAGGAGGGGAAGATGTGCTTCTGAAGTTTAGAAGTTTACACTCTTACCAGCACATTGTTCTTTTACCAAAGCAGAAATGAAACTCTATATAAGTGAATTTGGGAACACTTCAGTCTTCTCTTGTAGCTGAGAAAAATGCTTGGAGAGAAACTTTTCAGCAGGGTGTGTTGCGATAGGATGAGGGGTAATGGTTTTAAACTAAAAGAGGGGAGATTTAAATTAGATAAAATGAAGAAGCTTTTTACACTGAGGATGGTAAGATACTGGCCCAGATTGCCCAAAGACGTGGTGGCTGCCCCATCCCTGGAAACATTCCAGATCAGGTTGGATAGGGCTCTGAGCAGCCAGGTCTGGTTGAAGATGGCAGGAGGGTTGGACTAAATGGGCTTTAAAAGTCCCTTCCAACTCAAACTGTTCTATGATTCTTGTTTAGTTGTAGGTCAAACAACTTCTGTGGAGTTTGGAGTGAACAGGAACCTAAAAAAACAAGATATTGTCAATCTTATGTGTTGTCTATTTCATGGGTCATCATTAGGAGAGGTGGTTAACCTGTACTTTTGTTTAAAAACTTAAAGATAGGCTGCTTGACGTGAAAATGTTGTTGTTACACAACTTCTTGCATCTTCTTATAGAAGCTTTTAAAGTGTGTGTGATTTTTTTTTTTTTTTCCCTCTCTTCTAACCTTAGTAAAAACACATGTCTCTTTTATTAGGAATTAATTGTATTTTCTTTGAGTGATATTTTCTTTTTGTCTACTTTCTATTTGTTATTGGATGCTCTTTCCTATTAAATTTGAATAAATTTTTAAATAGTTTTTGGAGTTTCCCTTTATGAGGTGACTTCTTAGTGGAAAAGGTCATTGTGTTCTTGTTTTTTGTATTCTGTTTTTAAAAAAATTTTAGTTACTCTCTTTTTTAATTTTGGTTACCCTTTTTTTTTAATTTTACTCTTTTTTTTAATTTTAGTTACTCTTTTTTTTTTTAAAAATTACTCTGTTTTTTTTAAGATCTTGGTGATCTTAAATATGTTAAGTGATTTTAAATATCTAACTGTTGATCTGTGATTTAGTTGTGCAGTAGCCACTTAGACCTGACACTGATTCTTCAAAGTGTCCCATCCTGATTTGAGGAAGAGGGCTCCTATAGACTTTACAAATTGCAGTGGTCTTTCATGGCAGATGAGACTCTTGGAGTAGTCTGGTTTTGTTACACAAATGTAAAAATGTCTGATTTAGTGCAATTAAGTCTTTTTCTCCCCCCAGATGTGTTCAGGTATGGTGTTATTTGTTGATAGATCAGGAATTCAACTGATACTAGAAGTGTGGAAATTCTCTTACTGAAGTTTCTTGGTACTGTAGAGGTTTGAGTAACTTTCTCACGCAGCAAAACCCTGGTAGTTTGAATTCTATATGGAAACAAAGCTGGGAAGTTTTGCAGTGTATATTTATTGTATATTATGAAAGAGAAACAAAGTCATAAAATAACAACTTTGACATCTGTCAAAGCAAAGCTTTGCAAGTATTAAATATTATTATTTGGACAGCAACATTCTACTTTTAATGGGAATTGCACCTGTGCCTTTTTTCCACTTGTTTGTTTGAGATTGTTTGGGTATTAACAGTTTTCTTTTTTTTATAAAAGACAAACTATGTTTTGCCATCAGCTTTTTTGGAAGCTGAAAATGATAGTTATTTCTCCTTTTCAGTAGCATAAATACAGAAATTTGTTGTTTGGTTTTTTTTAAACATATTTTTGCAGAGCATTGTTAGTCTGAAATGCTGTAAGAGCTGTGATGGCACGGAGGGAGAATGAACCACCCACTGGAGGAGTGAATTGGGGCTGGAGACACTTGAGATGTTTCCGACTGTGACTCATTATTTCTTTGTCTGGTTTGGTGAGCTCAGGGAGCAGAGTGCGACTTTTCTACCTTTGATCATATGTATTTTGCTGTTCAAATATTTGCACATACAAATTTGGCCATTCACTGGATTGTAATTTTTTTTTCTTCAATACTAGATCTCAGCTTATCAAAGTAGTGATGTCAGTGGGACAACTCTGTGTCCATGGATCATTTGAGGATGGTACTTTTGAATTATTGCTTCTATCATGGGACCTTTAAAATAAGAAAAGAACTTAAAAACAACTTATGCCTTTAAATTATGGGGCTGAGTGTCTGTAGCCTCTATGGAGGTTATATTAAGCAACTGAAGTTGTGTTTTCATATGTTTTCTTTTCCTTCCCCTCCATTTCAGCTTATCCTGTAAAGGATAACTGCTTCCCTGTATTTTTTCTCCCCTCCATCCTTTCAGCTCCAAGCCCTTTGTAGCCTTCTCCCCACTTCATTTTCTTCTGTTCCCTTGTCTTTTTTTCTTCTGCCCTTGAATTGACTCTAAAGTAAACACCGCTGATGTTTGTAAAGCCCTGTCCTGCTGAAGAACTGAGGATGGCTTTTGCTCGGCTATTCATGGCTGAAGGAACATTTGTCAGGAGTTGAGAGCGGTCTGATGGAGACACCTGCAAAGGGATGCAGAGCCTCTTGTCTCTGCTGCGAGCTGTAAAACATTACCTGTTCCACAGCTGGGAATTTTAAATGCTACACTATTTTAATAGGGAAGGCTTCTTGTTGCTTTACATTAGGGTGATTGCAGTCAGGGCTCGGCTTCAATTGAAGCAGCTACCTCAGAATTCTTTGGTTAAAAATAGGCAATGTAGCTGTTGCTACAGAAGAGATACTTGGCATCAGTATGATTATAGAATAAAGACTCTTCAGCACCAAATGAAGATGAGTATCTCCCATGCATTTTGTTTTGAAAATACTTATTTCTCCTTTCCCCCTACTAAGGGAGATGCCATAGAATCATGGAATCGGGGACCTCTGGAGATCATCTAGTCCAACCCCCCCACCGGAGTGGGTCCACCCAGAGCAGGTTGCACAGGAATCTGTCCAGATGGGTTTGGAATGTCTCCAGAGAAGGAGACTCCACCAACTCTCTGGGCAGCCTCTGCCAGGGCTCTGCCACCCTCACAGCAAAGAAGTTCCTCCTCATGTTTAGGTGGAACTGATGTTGAAGTTTGTGCTTGTTTACTCTTGTCCTGTCACTGGGCACCACTGAGAAAAGACTGGCCCTGTCCTCTGACACCTCCCTTTAAGTATTTATAGGCCTTGATCAGATCCCCTCTCAGTCTTCTCAAGACTAAAAAGACCCAAGTCCCTCAGCCGTTCCTCATGAGAGAGATGCTCCAGGCCCTTAATCATCTTTGTGGTCCTCAGCTGTATCCTCTCCAGCAGTTCCCTGTCCTTCTGGGACTGGGGAGCCCAGAACTGGACCCAGTGCTCCAGATGGGGCCTCCCCAGGGCAGAGCAGAGGGGCAGGATGACCTCCCTCAACCTGCTGGCCCTCCACATTCTTCTTGATGCCCCCCAGGATGCCCTTGGCCTTCTTGGCCACCAGGGCACATTGCTGGCTCATGGGCATCCTGTTGTCCA